>JAVQIZ010040650.1:0-35557 GCA_036023535.2 Galaxias brevipinnis | reverse complement strand
TAGATATAAACACTTCTATTTTGTGAAGCTAAGTATTACTCTGGAATGACTTAAAAGGCTCAGATCAACAAAACGTTATATTTGTGTTGATTTAAACAGTTTCAAAACGGTACACAGCGCCGTTTTCTTCACCGCTGCGTGAATACAGCTGCCGTCGGTTACATTGCAGCTGTTGGGTTTGACCTGTCTATTGTGTATTCACTTGTTAACTGTAACAGATAGTATGATTGCTGCATGTAGGCAACAAATTGTTTTCAACTCAATTCAAAGTTCATTAGTTGATTAGTCTAAGGTTTTTTTGCTAATACATGGTGTAGCAAACTTTTCTGCTTATCCTTGTTATACTTATTGCGTCTAATTGGTGTGACGTTTTAAGGTACACAGCAGCCACTCAAAAAACCTTGATTCAAAAAGAGTAAAACACTGCCCCCCTATGTCTTGAACAGCGTGAATCTTACAGACACGGCTGTCACACCAGACCATGAAGCCATAACTTATAAAGTGCATACATGATGATGATATTTGCAAACACGTTGAGATATTTTTTTCAACGTAAACTCAACGTAAACAACTTCACACAGTATGTCAAAAAGCATGATCATAATTAACTATACAGGCTACCACCCAACCCCTTTCATTGCTCTGATAATAAACCTGTTCCCCGACCACCTGCGGTTTGACATTGTCCGACACCCAGCTCATTGCAAACTCTGCTTTGTTACCCCTTCCCTACTCTCTCCCTCCAACTGAACCATCTGTGCCTGGGTGGGAATGAAGGGCTGCTAGGCTGAAAAAAGGCAAACCACAATGATGAGTCACTTCACACATTACCACACAAGAAGACCAGGCTTGGCATTCAATCTCACAGTAAGAGGTCGCCTCCTCCATCCATTTGAATCGCTATTTCTGGCCATGATTAAATCACACTCATTGACAGAGTTGTGGACTCCACAGGACAAAAGTAAGGCTTCAACAGGGTAAGAATGTCTAGGACACCTAGTGGACTACCAGAATAGATAGATGTGAGGCATAATGCAACTTGCAATCATCCTTACCATGGCACTAGGTGGCAGTGTAATCAGTACAAACACTGTATATATTCTATGGTAAACAGGACAGCTGTGACCCAATTCCACTTATTTGTTTACTAAATGATTTACACGAGCCCACGTCTGACCAAAATGTCAAATTAATTTCAAATTGCTTTTTAAATTACGAATATACCACTTTCACATGTATGCTGGACTACAGAAATAGAAGGAAATGTATTGATACAACTCTAAATCTCTTTGGTATAAGCAGTCTAATATGGCCCACTGCGTTATTGTGACATGTTATTTCTTGAAGAAATTTTATTTTTCAGTAGTCTAGCATTCATGTAAAATAAACATATATCCGGCATTAAAAAAGCCATTTGGAATTACTTCGGCATTGAGTGTTATATCTCTATGGATAATATTATGCAGTCTATGGCAAGGGTTAAAAATTGTACACAATTGTTTCGAGCGGCCCAATTTGAGCAGCCATCTTTTCCCAACATCAACAACTTCACTTCTGTCTACGAACAAAAAATTAAGTTGTATTGATGACGCCACCAAAGGAAAGGAGTGGGCCTACACTTTATCCAATTTAGACAACTGACGTCGGAAAGATTTATCGGTATGTGACGTGAATTCATATATTTGCTTACCTTTGGCACTATGACTATCCTAGGGCAGATTCAACTGTTCCCTTGATATATTGCCAGTAGTCTCATGCACTGTGGCTGGACGAACTCTGATGTTAATGTTAATCTATCGGAGACCGTTTTCGATAAATGAAAAAACATTGACTTTACTTACGATGTCAGTTGTAGAATTTGAGCTACTCTTGCATTTTGAGACTAAGAAAGAAAGAAACAAAAAACAAAACAAAAAAAACTGGTAATTTTGAGAACAGTACAAAATCGACTACCTGTCTTGTTAGTGTCTCAGGAGACTCAATAGTGGAGCAAATTTGTTCTCAACCTTTGACACTGGTGCAAGAAATACATATAAATGCAGATGTGCTGTGGGACCAAAGCACTCAGAGTTCACTGGTTTAGGTCCCTGTAAATGCTTCAGCAGAGCTAGCCCTGGGAAAGATGAAGGAAGGAAATGTCTGTAATCAGGGCAACTTAACCGTTTCCCATAGTAGAGGCAGGAAATAAATCACCTCTAGGGAGATGACAACATATGCATGGAAGCAACATATCGGAAAATCAAGAAAACTGTTAAATGGAGTAACATTAGATGGGGATAGAATACCACAGATTGAGCAAGGCCTGATTTTGTTTGTAATACCGATGGCACCACCACCAGACACTTCAAGGGTGCTGTTGTGTTTCAATGAGATACATGATATCATGTGCGTTTGTTTAAGCCCAAGTTGTCTTTGTTTATCCAACTTTTCTAATGCTGTAAAACAGAGGGGTATTGCGTATTTATAGTGAATGTGAGCATGAAGAGTCCAAGGTGGTCTGGACTTTATCTCAGACTACTGCGCTCTCTGTCTGCAGGAGCCTGTGGTTACACTGTTATCGTTGTAACAAATATATTACAAATATTTCCTGATCTTTTGATGCTGCTCTTATATCAATTTATTTTATGGGGAAACTAAAATGTATACAATAGTGTGTGGCCCACTGTATTGGACTGTAGGCCTACATGACTTAGATAAACTCATGACTTAAAGATTCTATCCTTGTTCTATTTGACAACAATGGAAAAAGCGGGTCCAACTATTTATGTTGAACCATTTAGTGAGTTTCCAATTCACAACGCTTACCTGCGGAGATCATCACAAAGAAGGATTTTGTCAAAATCTAGTAATGTTTGTTATGTACATTATGTATGAGCATTTCCCCCTTAGTCTACAGAGGTCTAGTCCTTGAATTGTGTTAGCCAAAGACACCAGGGTCCAGCTGTCAAAACATCTCTTAGCATTACATGTATCCCTTATATGCTGACTATCAAGTACAGTCAAGCTGCTTGACATGTATTTTATTATTTTACTTTAAAAAAAGCATCCTAATGCTACTGCATATAAACTGATTTATATTACCCAAAATATTAGGATTAATTCTAAAGATTGTTTTGCTTTTGTCATACAAATGCAATACAGTTGGTAGTGTTATCTTATTTGTCCTCATTTTGTTTAAAACACAAATTAACGGCCTCTTCCTCCATTGCTGTATTGCCCCCTTGCTATCTGAGCTGAGTGCTCCCTATCCACCCCTGCAATTGTAGACCAAAACACATCCCTTGTCACTGGGTCCCTGACCCAGGCCCTGATTCCCAGCATGCCAATGAGCCAGTGGCTGGCTATTTAAGTATGTGTATGAAATACTCCTGATCCTCTGACCCCCTGCTAAGTGCCGCTGTGGGCTCAAATAGAAGGGGAAGTGGGAGGGTCACACACCATGTGTGAACTTCGCTTAGAGTAATTACCATTGGACAATCTGTTAGAGACGTATGGGAAAGTAAGGGTGGTTGAAAACGGGGAATTTAAGGAGGAAGTGTAAAGGAATTCTTACCACTCTCCTTTTAGCTCCATCCTTGCTATTTTCTTTAAAATGTTGTAAGTTCCAGATCCCCACTGACAAACCCCTTCTTGCCAGATGCTTATTCTGGCTTGTAATATAAGCTATTTTTAGCAGTCCAGCTGACCTCTTGTGGCTTACTAATGGTGAGTCAGTCCGTCTTTTAGGTGGTTTACATATTAAGCCTGTTTTGTGGAAACATTTACCATCCCAATAAAGATGACAGTGTTTGTTTTCTTACATTCCTCTGACGTCTCTCTTACCTGAGCTGAATATTGTGCCTTTTCCACCCTACATTGTAGGTGGGCTAATGTGTTGTTTAGGCAATAAAGTAGCAGCTATGGTACAGTTTTTCTTAACATATTCAACTGTATATATCCTATATCAACTGTTCTGTATCAAAGGTCCCTTGGATTAAGTTATGTCTTTAGTTTGACATAAATTGCTTGGCTGTGTGTGTGTGTGTGTCTTCCTTTTTGAGGTCACCAAAGGACCAGCAAGACCGATCTATAGCCTTTCATTGCGCAATCAAAAAAGCCGTCACAAATTGGGAATAACAGGGGCATAATTTGGCACGAATCACAGAATCTGTCGCAGATTTGAATTATTTCACCTGTTCCAGTTTGTTTGAATCATTTACTGTCACATCTGTTATTATGGGAAGGTTGCTGAACACAGTCCAATGCCATTAAGTGATGTCATAGTAGAGCTTCTAGTCACTCAGTCTGATGGGCAGGCATCCTGAGTATGCAACGGTGTTGACTTGTAGTTTCAGCCATGAAGTAGATGAATGGCCCCAGGGAAACAAAACAAACCTTTGTTTTAACTGAAAATAAAACTTTGGAGGAAACGAGGTTTTGATCGCCTGAAGTGAAATCTCAGCCATCCTGAAGGAAGTATGTTGTAGAAGACATGATGCTAGTGAGGGATATTGTGTGGTCCAGTTCATCAACGAGGTTCCTTGTTCCTGCTTTCCATATCTAAGCAGCTCTTCAGTAAAGAGCCCTGCATCTATAAATACCTGTCCTGTTATCGTTGTGTCCAACTAACACAGTGCGGGCCAATTAGGAGACCGTTTCCACAGCAACATGTATCAGCAGCCAAGCACAATTTGTGTCCGACCAAGCCATATAGTTTTCAGCCGGGTCTACTTTACAAGAATATACATTTTTGGTCAATTAACAGCTGGGAATTTTGCAATGGAAGCAGGCATGTGTTTTGCTTCTTACTTTGATGGCTTGCATTGTGCAATATTTAATCATAACTAGCACTATTTCACTTCTGTGCATGTTTAGTATATTGATATTTTTCTTTTGATTATCTCTTCTTTTGCCAGGTAAAGAGAGCCGCCATGACCTGAAGAGTTTTTAGACTCACTGAGTAGAGTGTCTACTCTCAGTTTGGTCCTGTTAGAGGTAAGTCTATAAATGTATTTCCATTGGAAACATCAAGCATCCAACTTAAAATAATAATAGACTTTATTACTGGAATATCATTTGTGACAAATAAATATTTCGTATCACATGTATCATTTGGGAACAGTAAATAATAACTTTTTTAATATAGCACCTTTCAAAACAGGGTTACAAGGTGCTTTACAATAAAAAATAATTGTAAAATATATGCCAAAGTTGGGATGACATGGGCATTGCTGGTAATTCATTATTAGCTTGAAACAGAATAATCAAGGTGGGTGTAATATTACGGGAAACATACTGCAATGACTTGTTGAATCAAAAAGAACTTGTTTAAACTGGTTTAAGAGTAATTGTACTGCCTTTCCTGTTAAAGAAGCTTACTATTTTATCTCAACAGTCAGTGCTAAAAGACAAGCTGTTCCTATTTGGAAGTTTATTTAGTTTAGAGAACAGTTTCATGTGTTTGTACCTCTCCATGAAATGTGAGTAGGGACATAAATAATTTGACTCCTAATCCTATTTAAACCAAGGGACCAGTGTAACAGCCTTTGTTTGTTTGCATGTTTGTTTGTGTCTGGGCATCAGTGAGTGTTGGTTTGTGTGTGTGTGAGTGTGTGAGTGTGTGCGCTCTTGTCAGGATGTCTGTTTCACTTTTTTGTATGTGTGTTTGTTTTTATGTTATTATTCTCCAGTCTATGCTGCCAAATGAATGTATTTATTTTGTGGGCGACTGTGACCTGTGGCGACAGGCCACATAGTCAACTCTCAGTCCCTACTGTAATTTCCCTATGGTTTTTCCATAATCTGCAGCAAGCTGCTGGGATCCTAGTAGCAGGCTTTGTGGGATGAGGACCAGGGATGAGAAGGTGGTGGATGGATGGGAGACTCCACAATTTAAAAATTTAAAAACCTTTATGTCCCCAGTTACAACACACAATGATTGTCATTCTAATACATTTACATGGCTTTGAGTCAGCGTGTGCCTTCTAGAGAGAGCCTTGCACCTAAGTGATGATATATGCGTATAACTACTCCTTCAACCCAATGAAAACACATCCATAATTATTAACGATTACACATGCAAGTCTTCGTTCTTGTAACCTATGTACTATGTTTCAGTCGGTGGCATCGATTTAAGCCCTCCATGCCATCGATTTCCTTAGTCACATTTTTGTTTTCCTCTTGCACCAGATCTTTGCTCTGCTATCTGAGAAGGCACTTAGATCCTGGCGTAATACGATGCACCTGTTGCTTCTGCTAACAGGGTCAAACAATGCCAACTGTGCAAAGCTCTCAATAATACATTCCAGTAGTAGACCAAGAGAGCTTGTAGTCCTAATGTTCTATAGGCCTGTAATCAATCCCCTAGAACCTTAGCCTGAAGTTAAAAGAAATGCTTCCCTTCTTATGCTTCATCCCTGGGCTGTCAAAGTGGGAGCCACCTGGACATCTTTCTTATTGGTTTATTGAAGCAGTGTGCCAGGTAGTTCAGTATGCCAAATCCAAGAGCTTTTCTAGAGGGGAAGAGACCAAGTGCATTTCCATGGGGTGACCAGCAGCCAGATCCCTTCTAAGGTGCGTGTTTGTCTCAACCACAGCTTCTCTGTGACCCGTTCAGTGTCGGGCATGGTGGAAATCCACTGCGGATTAGAGTCATCCCCTGTTCTCAAAGAAAATAACCCACTGGGTTGGCCGGGGAGCCGTCAATGTCTCCCACAGTACAGCTGAACCTGGCTACGGGGGACATTATCAGTTACCTTCAGAAAGACAGGATTGTCTCAAATGTTGTTCTCATGAGATTAAGCGTCGCCTAAAAGTGATGGTCTTAACTCAGCTTAAGATGTGAATACTGTTTTTTCAACTGTGTTATTGCTGCCTACCTTTTTCTTCATAAAAGCTTGAAGCCTAACTAATCATATTAGCTGCGAGATTTAGTTTGAACTTGACCATGTTTGCGCAGGTAACCAGAGAATGGTTCACTGGGTTTGTAACAATGTGGTTACTCTTATTTGAAATCCACACATAGAATTAACGTAATAAAGGCTTTGATGTTCAAATACACTTTGATAAAATATGGACTGAGACAATTTCTCAAAGAGTTTTGTTTATTCAACGTTAGGTTTGAGAAAAGGTTCAAGAATACCATTCTAGAGAGTGTAGTTGGTTGTTAGTTTACACAGGGTGAAATACAAAAAAATCGTTTTGTCGCTTTTATGTCATGTGCATTGCTATGTCATTAATCTGTGAGGAATATAAATTAATTATAGTAAAAAATAACTATGGTGCGTTTTATTTACTTAACGATTCAACATTGCAGCAATAACAGCATAGCCAGGGAAAACACCAAGCCCTCTACACAGGAAAAACGTTGTGGGGCTCCAGCACACCACATAGTTCAGGTTTAATTAGCCATATCTACAGACCAGAAAGGTGCATTCTTAATGTAGGGATCACAGCTCTCCTGATGATTGATTGTTGTGAAAGAATAAAGCAGCAAAGGGATGTGATGTGAAAGAAACAATGTCCGTCTTCCGCACCTCTAAAGGAAACAGCAATTGTTTTTTATTGCTACATAATCATGGTATTCCGTATGTTTGTTAGATACCAGATTTTAGATGCAATCTTAATGAACTAAATAGTGATTCTAAATAAATAGTACATGTGTAAATGAATTATGTTTATTTTTCCTGCATTAATCTTAAGTTTTGTTAGTTCAATAACTCAATCCAACTCATTGAGAGGCCATCCTTTATAGTCTGCTGGGACATGGTTGTAAACAAGCCTAATGGATTCCACTTGAACTGACTTTACGACAAAGGAGCATTTAGAGTATGCATCCAGGACGAGCAGCCCCCTGAAAGCTGTCATTATTCTTGGCTAAAATTCAAGATATCACATTACAAACTCTTTCTTAGCGGCAAAAAAACCCACTCGGAGCAGCACTACAGACAAATAAATAAATAAATACGTACATACATACATACATACATTCAGTATATACACTGTATACAGCATGTTGCCCATCATGTTAATGTGTTACGTTTTTACAATAAGTGATGCTACACAGTTTGTCCTTTAAAGTTAATCACATGCAAAATACTGTGGAGAAGCAATGCCTGTCTTCCAATTGTCCTCCGTGCAATCAAGTAATCGTAATGTATTGTCTGGTTTGTTACATAATATGAAGTTGCTTGTACCTAAGGAGAACATTCTACATGTCCTATTGAGAAACACAATGAGCATGTCATCAGCCTGCACCTCAATTTGTATCTTTTATTGCTCAACTGGCTTACATCACAAGCAGAAGCACTGACGTAGAGCATAACAGAACAGCTGTGAGGCATGTTGTGTTTTTGTGTTCACGAGCATAATGCCCATATAAAGACACGTTTTTTATCATAGTGTTATAGTAGTTAACACTTTTGTCTGGCTTCATGGGGATAGTGGTGAAAAATGCTCTAAACTTTGTACAAATGCTTTGAAACGAAAATACACCGATCAGCCACAACATTAAAACCACTGACAGGTGAAGTGAATAACATTGATAATCTCATTACAATGGCAGCTGTCAAGGGGTGGGATATATTAAGCAGCAAGTGAACAGTCAGTTCTTGAAGGTTGATGTGTTGGAAGCAGGAACAATGGGCAATCATAAGGATCTGAGCAACTTTGACAGGGACCAAGCTGTGGTGGCTAGATAACTGGCCTGTCTGGTCCAATCCCACAGAAGAGCTACTGAAGCACAAATTGTTGAAAAAGTTATTTCTGGCTATAATAGAAAGTTGTCAGAACACACATTGCATCACAGCTTTCTGCGTATAGGGCTGCGTAGCCGCAGTGTCAATTCTGACCCCTGCCCACCGCTGAAAGTACCTACAATGGGCACGTGAGCATCAGAACTGGACCCTGGAGCAATGGAAGAAGGTGACCTGGTCTAATGAATTATGTTTTCTTGTAGATTATGTGTGATGGCTGGGTGTGAGTAAGTTGTTTACCTGGGGAAGAGATGGCACCAGGATGCACTATGGAAAGAAGGCAAGCCAATGGAGGCAGTGTGATGCTCAGGGCAACCATGGAAACCTTGGGTCCTTGCATTCATATGGATGTTACTTTGACACAAACCACTTACCTAAACATTGTTGCAGAACAAGTACAGCCCTCCATGGCAACAGTATTCCTTGGTGGCAGTTGTCTCTTTCAGCAGGATAACGTACCCTGACACACTGCAAAGTTGTTCAGGAGTTGTTTAAGGAACAAATCAAAGAGTTTGAGTGGTTGACTTGGCCTCCGAATTCCACAGATCTCAATCCAATCGAGCATCTGTGGGATGTGCTGGAACAACAAGTTCGATACATGGAGGCCGCACCTTGGAACTTACAGGACTTAAAGGATCTGCTATTAACGTCACAGTACCAGATGCCACAGGACACCCTCAGAGATCTTGTAGAGTCCATTTATTGACCGGTCAGAGCTCTTTTGGCGGCACAAGGGGGACCTGCACAAGATTAGGCAGGTGGTTTAAATGTTGTGGCTGATCGGTGTATGCATTCCAGCTGTTACTTCAGCCATAAGACAATGCAAGGTCTAGGCATGCTTTGGTGTTAGAAAGCATAGCTTTGGAAGTTGTATGCTTAATATTGGAATATGTATATGAGTGGCACATTTATTGAATACCTTTTTGTAGTTAGTATAATTTGTTCAACTGATATGGGAGAAAGCACGCAGGAATTTTCTGCAGTGCAGGGTATTCTACCCCTGATCAGCATTCTGATTGCAACCTTTAAGGAGTTTCTGCAGACTAGCTGACGGCAGGTGCAAATGTCTACTCTAAGGATAAAACATAAGGATAAATACAAATATTTTGGCTGTGTTTACTGGGGAACATATAATTCCGTGGTTCACCTAAGATCAGAGGGTGAGACTAACCTGAGCATTCATGTCAGACTGAGATCTCAGGCTCGATTACATGCAGTTATTAGATACAGACAATTACACTAGCTAGAAAAAGTTGTATATTTAAATAAGTTAATTAATAAATGATAACTAAGTATTGTCTATAATATAGTGGTTGAGGTTATTATAGACATGTGAAACTCCGTTGGTAAAATGTTATCATAGGAAAGTACCCCTGTTTTACAATAAAGACTTAGGTTTGACAATTTAGCAAACTTCTCAGAAGAAGATAATTAAATAGTTTAGTATGGATGGATCTATTGTAATGTTAACATCTGACATGGGTTGTGTTCATCATGAACAGGTGGACTAACATGGTACTGCATTCATTACTTATCATCAGTGCCTTATAGGACAGACCCATGGATTGTAATTTGAAAACACTAAAGAATGGTTTTATAAAGTATATGAAATAACTGATTAAATAAATTAATAATTTTGTTCCCTCAGCAGAATTCACGCCTACAGCACTCCCAGCCGACCAGCTTGCCCTGCTGGTTTCATACATAACCTTGGCTGTCCCTCTTTATCCTCCAGAGTATCCATGGAGCTCCAGAGACGTCTGATCTTGGAGGGGGATTCCAGTGTACTAGGGATGCTGATCCCCAGCCCACGCAGTGAGGCAGTGACCCATGAGCTGGAGGAACTTTCCCTGCAGTCCAACCAGGCCCTGCCGCCTCTCAAAGAGCGCAAGAACGGTGAGTGAATGGCACGCACACAGTCGTTGTATGTGACCAAAATATAGGAGGCTAGACTGTTTAAATTAGCCACTATTTAAGAGCAAGGCAAAAAAAATAAGTAAAAAAAATATATAGCCATTCCAAAGATTGTTTGTGGAAATAAGTGGAGAATTAGACTGGAATTTTATTTGGAAGCCAATGTATAATCACAGCTAAAAGAGTTCCCGAAATCAAGGATTGCCTATGGCCACTAGTATTTTGTTGTTCTTAGGTAAATATATGTTCCAAACAAAAATGCTAGGAAACCAGTATTATCGATCCTACGGAGACTGTGACCAATGGTTTCACGATGCATTTCAAATACACCTGCCAGGAGATTGTTTGAGTATGGGATGCCTTTTCTGTTTTCTTGTTTGAAGTAATGTTCTGGTTCTCACAAACGAAGCCAGAATACCAATCTGGAAATGTTTAACTGGCATGTGAACTGGCATGTCGAGGGGTGGGGCACGGCCGGTGGGCAGGCTGGCATTCACCCATGCTGAGTGCCACTGATGTTTTCTCAGAGCCTCTAGAGGGAGCACATGGGGGAGGAGTGTAATACTTTCTCTAGGCCATCCTTACCTTAAGGGACAGGTGCTAGACCACAAATGCTATTTTATATATCAATGGCCAACCATTGATGTGGTTGCGGTGTCGTTGTATTATAATTTATTTTTCTGTCCTACTGCTATCTGATTCTTCTGGTAACCTTCAATATAACACACACATGTTGTTCAGCTGGTAACCTGGTCGCCCTGAATACATTAACTTTGTGTATTATTGTAACTGTGTCAATGTGTGCGTTCTATACTGTTGGAACTGTTAGAACAATAATGTATACATAAAAATTTCAAATGGCCACATGGGTCTAGGTCATTTATATGTAGCATCTCCATAGGCATACTTTGAACTGGCTCAAAATACTTATTTATAAAACCATACTGCTGAATGCGTTGTCAATAAACTCTCAACCCGTGTAATTACATAAAGAACCTTGTGGACTTTTTTTTCCACAACCCAACTTCCTTTTCTCCGTCCCTGGGTGACTCACCATGATGTTAATCATCAGTGTGATGGAGGAATGTGGACGATTGTTTTTCCTGGGGTAATTATCATTACCAATATGTTTATGCATGGACAATGGGAGCTCCAAACATTCTCTTGTTTGTAAGACTAGGCACAGAAAGTGTTCATAGTGCCTTTCCACAATATCCTGCTCCTGCCACAGAGTGGCTTGACATAGAACCGTAATGGAGCACTACAATAGAATAGTTTCCCTCGTTCCCATTTGCACTCTGTATTGATTGCCACTTTCCTTCTGCTCGAGACTGCACTCTCTTTGGTCCGAGGTTGTGTCAGGACCATTCATCCTCCCCATTGTGGCCCTGCCTCTCTGGCATTAGCTGACACTTTCAGGCTTGTCACCGTGATTTGTAGAGGTCACAATCAATGCGGTCTCTGTGCTTACAGGAAGACCCCCTTGTGGCGTCGACTCCACAACCTGGGAACAGAAGCACTTGTACTCTCCAGTACTTTCCTTGTGATATGTTTTCTTAAATGGAAACATCTACGTTACAGCTATGCACTTTATGGAGCAGCCACTCTTTTTTTGTATCAGTCTACCATAACTGCGAAACAATGTGTTGATAGGCATTAGGGCCACCTTTAAAAAAACGATATTCTGTGCAACATGTTGGAGTCCATCATAAATCAATATAAGACCAGATCAGACAGTAGTCAAGGTGAACAATAGGTCGGGATCGTGCTCCAATGGAAAACTTCAAAAGGAAAATGATGGCAATCCAAACAAACTGCTGAATGTCAGAACAAAATAGTTTAAAACCATGAAAAGGGACAAAGATTAGAACAGACTTCCCAGTGGGCCCGGTCTGTTTGTTTGGTCATTTTTATCTAGTGACACAATGTGCTATGCACAAATTCTCTTGGATATTCTTCTCATGAAGATTTACTGGCTCAAAATGTCGCAATGGCTCTCTTCTGCCAAATGCAGAGCAATAAAATTTGCTTTATCTCGAAAACACAGAGATTACTGCTCTGGGAGACAGAACAGTTAGTGGAAATAAGACCTTAGCAAGATTCTTTTGTGAATGTTCCAGTGACATTATGTGTTTGGGACGTTTCAGTTCACGTGTGATAATGCATCGTGTGAGTGATAAGATTTACCTGTCTGTTGCTGATTGATTAATAAACCGTGTGTGTGTGGGTATAGCACAGTGACCCATAGAGGGTTAATAAGTTGCTGTCTCCTACTGTGTTCCCTCCTCCTGCCTCTCACTGGCTGAGCAGTAGAATGAGGGAAAGCACACACTTCAGTAAAGACTAGCCGAGGGAAAGAGGGAGGGACTGTGTGTCCGTGCTGCTGTGAAAACTCGGTCTTGCATGCTCAGAAGTTTGGAGGCTTTTCCCTGTCCACTATACTGCAATACTGCTCCTCCTTACCTGGCCTGGTCAATCCATGGGACTCCAGACCCGGCCGCTCAGCGACCCACCTCTCTTCTCTATGGCCTGCCTCGACGTGGAGACCCCTGCTGCCTGCAGGGGGCAATTTAAATCAGGTGCTTCCTCCCTCTCCCTCTATTTTTTGTCTTTCTCTTTTGCCATTCTCTTGATCCTCTTTTCTGCTGTCTTCATGCTGAAAGTAATTCCTTAGCAAAACTTCTGAGAAAACTTACTGTCCTTTTCTTTGTCACACATTGACCCATTGGTTACAATCTTTACAAACATATGTGACTTTTTTATTTATTTCTGACTGGGTGCCTTGGACAAAACCCCCATCTGTTTGGAAGGGAGGTTTTATATTCAGATGTTTTCAAAGAAACCTCTTGACCAGCAGTTGGTGACTCTGCTGGTTTATAATGATATAGATAGACAAAGCCCACACAGGAAATGACAGAGCAGTGCTGAAATTCATTGGAAGGAGATATTTGCATCACCAGCATCTACGACATCCACAGTTGTTGTGGTTTTTTAACTCATCCTGGGCTGTAAAGGATGTGAAGAAACTCTTATTGTGCAGTCTTTATTGATTTGGCTTACATTGTAATAAGTAACTAACTTGTGTTTGTAATGTGTTGCAGAGGCATGGTCTGCTTCAGGTTATAAGCCAAACATGATCTCATCTCAGTAAGTACTTAACAATAGATTTGACTCAAAAAGAATACAACACCTGAAAATGCTGTTGCTCAAGATTCACTTCAAAATCTGAATATATGAATACCATGCCTATTCCACCTAGACAATATCCCTCCAACTCTGACCCTGTTCTCATTTTGTTGATTTAAGGGATACATTTGATTAAAAGCACAATTGATGTCTACCTGCCTTTGATGAAACGAGTATGTTGTTTTTGGTCACTGGGCAAATGGTAGGTTTGGGACAGATTACCATTTATACGATTTAGTGTTGAAATTGATGGGCCATGGGCCTTTAGAATGAATCACACAAATAGTTTGATCAGACCTTTCTGTTACAAATGCATGTATCACCTCTGCAATCACGGTGACTCTGTGGGGTCAATACAACCTGCTATTCTGTCAGAAAGTTTTACCTAGGAGAATCTGTACCCAAACAAAACAAATGTATTTTGTGTGTATACAGTGGGTTTTGAGATGTTTTGATAAAAACAAGATCAGAAGGTAGACAGACAGACTAGTCTTTAGAAGAACCTTGGTTGGGGATTAAAGATTGAATCAGGAGACAGGGATTTGAGCAAAGCCTTTGCCCTGTCTTCAGAAGTTACTCTGTTCATGCTCTGCTGGTGAGCAGGAGAGTGGAGCCAGGTTGCATCACGCAGAGGTTAGCCAGGGTTCACCTCCAACAGCAATATTGACATCAGCCGAATAAATGGTTAGAAGACCTCGGGCATAGGGTGTGCTACCACACTGAGGTACGATAAAGCCCTACGTTCTCCTGCAGTGCTATAAGGCACTCTTTAATAACGTGCCTAGTGATACAATGTTTTGTATTTTATCGCAGAGCACTTTAATTAGAATCAGGAGTCGATATAAATATTGCAACCAAACAGTTTTTTGTTTTCACAATCTGCCAGAAAGATCTCAGGCCTTACATCTCCCCTGAGCTGGAAGATATAATGGGAAACATGACAGACCAAGGCAACAGGCAAACAGTGTTCTTAACACAGGGGCAGGGAGCCTGTTTGGGATGGAATTAGCCCCCCTAGCTCTGGCTCAGCTCTCTGGTTCAATGTTCTTTTGCCCGCCAGTGCGAGCCCCTGGGAGTCCCCTCTGTGTTCGACTTTGGATCCCACCCTCCCTACCACCCCCAGACTTCATGGTTCCCAGGCCTTGTTCTCACAGCTGCCTAGTTTATTTTTTCTGGAGTGAGTCACAGAGCCCTGGTCAGACGCAGCGCCTGTCCCAAGGGGTTAAGCAGTCCCCTGAATGTGTGTGTGTGTGTGTGTGTTACCCCTGGCCCTGGAGCCATTGAGCAGACTTCCCAACGCAGAGCTAGATAAAAACACAGCACTACAGTGACGATAAGGGCCCCGCGTTCCTCACACCCACGTGTCATTCGTCACCATCAGCCGTCACCTTCCTCTTCAAATATTTTTTTTCTGAGGGCCAGTGTTATTCTGCTGAAATAACATGTCCACGCTCACTTGTTTATAAATGTTTAAACTGGGGCCTGTACTACAGTTTATTATCATGGAAAAATAACATTGTGTGCCGGTCAAGTATTTGGAGCCTGTGCGTAAGACTCAACATATTTCACCTTTCCACGACAGCATTCTTGTCTTCTGAGGTTCCAAAGGTTTAATGCATCACTACTTACCTTTCAACAGCGAGACTTAAGCATTTTAGTTTTATGGGGCGGCAAGAGAGAGCTCTCTCAACTACTCGATGACGTCATTGTCAACTCTTAACTCACAAATTACCTGACCTTACTTGTTTTTAAGGTCAGTGTCTTCAGTGGCTTACCCGTTTGCCTTTAAGAATGTTTGCTTTCTGTAAATGAACAGCTGTAGCTCTTTTGTTTGGCTTTCTATTTGCATCCCACTTCTGGGAAATCCTAATCTAACAGAAAGATATAATTGGCATGTAAAGCATATGTAATCATTTGTTTTTTGAGTGAGCTATAATGCTAAGAACCACATAGCTGAAGTAGCATGATACCATTGAAGTTCGACTGAAGTTTTCGGTAAGTGTAGGCGATGTCTGTGATAACCAAACATGTGGGCGTAGTGCCTGGTGGTTTCTACGTGGACAGTCACCCACCCATGTTCCTTTTGTAAACTATGACATGCGAGTGTGAAAACCAGAGTGTGAACCATTTAGTGAGCACATTCAGCAAGGGGCATGGTTGTGCAGGATCGTGTAAGGCTAACACCGGAACTCTTTGCTTTTTACCCCCCCACAGTCCTCCAGCTCCGCCTGCAGCAGAGGCGCACCCGGGAGCAGCTGGTGGAACAGGGCATCATGCCACGTGAGTATTGCTGGCTCATCACCTAGAACGCTGGGATAATGATAGGCAACGATATGCAAATAGTAACTCCAACCACAAGGGTTCTATGCCACTAGATTATCTTTTTTTTATTATTATTATTATTACGAATAATGCCTTGGCTTATACTAAACGTTGATGTCAATGGCTGTCTTGCTTGATTTGCTGCTGTTGTGAGAACCATGTGAGAGGGGGGAAATTCTTCTCTCGCTGACGTCTTAACCAGCCCGAACCGCAACCTCTTCCCGATGTTTGGAGAATAAATAATATGAAATGTCTTGAGGCTTTCACCCACAGTGAGGCGAGCAAGCAAACAGCAGTGGTTAGTATCACACCAGCAGGAGTAGCTTTCAAATCATAAGGTCCACGTTCAGTCTCAGGTTGAGAATAGTGGATCAGAGCCGTTCCTCATGCAACCGTTCCTGGATCTGCCTTGAGGAGAACGGTTGTATGATGAGCAGAGAACCTGTAGACAGAGGATTTGTGTTGATAAGACAAAGGGAAGGCAGAGAGAGGCTGAGAACATGTGTCAGTGACGTACGGCATTAGCTGCAGGAGGCCCAGAGCTCTGCTCCCGCAGTGCTAGGCTGGTGCCCTGCTCCGTCCTGGGAGACCTCCCGGCCGCCACTAAGCTGCTCTCAGGCTCCAGTTGGCCGCATGAGTCAGCGACTGGGTCTGCGCTGGAGGTCGATCAGCCACGCTGTGGGCTGGCCCTACACTGGCTGCAGTGCACGGGAACCTTCCCAGGCCTCTCCGTACTGGAGCACTCTGCTTCTCCCACACAGACAGGCTCATTGTGGTATGCGGGAGAGGTTTAGGTGACACGCAGGATTGCTTAGCGTTGCATTTCTGACACACTTCTTGGAGCGGCCCCTTGGGGAGTGAGTGTGTGCAAGGCAGACATTGTCTGTGTTAACAGGGGTGACTAACCGAAATCAAGCAGGCTTGTCCTGGCACAGTGTCTGGCTTGATCAAAGTCTCAGCCTCTTAGTCACTGCTTGAATGTGGATTAGACATTTCCTGTTTTACCCCCCCCCCCGCCCCCCGTGTGGTGTTAAAACCATTGACCTTTTTTGAAGTGTTGAATACTTTTAAACAGGTTGGCTGAACAAAATGTTTTAGCCAAAGTAATAAAACAATCTTTGCTCATGGATGTTTTTACGGCTCCTTCCTTGTAGCTCTAAAAACCCCTGCCGCCTTCCATGAGCAGATCCGCAGCCTGGAGAGAGCCAGGGTAAGATCCCAACAGCTCATTGCACTTACACTGCAGACCAGCGGAACCTTTTTAAGAAATACACACATCCCACGCAAAACCACTACGTCAAGCTAATTTTTTTTTCTTTTTTTGCAGACCGAAAACTTCTTGAAACACAAAATCCGCAGCAGGCCCAAACGGTCCGAGTTGGTCCGCATGCACATCCTGCAAGGTAATCTCGCTGCTGTGTGTGCTTTGCCAGAGCGTGTTGATGATTTTCCTTACTTCGAAAGTTGCTATTGTAGCTAGTTGAAAGAGAAAGATGAACCGAGAGAAATGTTTGAGATATGAAATAACCTCATTTAAATCCTAACGGGCCTTCTCAATTGGTTGAAAGCATTATGGTAAGTGTTGCTGGAGGAGGCCATGCTGATGCCTTATGCGTTCCTTTCAGAAACCCAGGCTGAACCTGCCCTGCAGGCCACGCAGATGATGCTGAAGAGAGCCAGGCTAGCTGACGATCTGAACGAGAAGCTGGCCCAGCGGCCTGGCCCGATGGAGCTGGTGGTGAAAAACATCCTGCCCGTGGAGCCCAAAGTCAAGGAGGTCATCATTGGTAGAGAGCACATCTTTTCAATCCACTGTTGTATTTCCGCATCAGGCCTCTGGCTTTTTCTATTACCTACCACCAAATTCTCGACCGCTATATTTCCTTATCAGCTAGATTGAATCAGCTAGTTGAACCTGAAATATGCAGACTATCCTGATTTCCGCTATTGCTGATTGATAAGTGGTTCCGTGTGCACGTCAAGGTGCTGACCCAGCGGACGGCGAGGTGAACACCAAGAGTCTGGATGTGTACAACTTTGAGGAGGACAGCAGCGATGCGCTGTCTCCAGAGCAGCCTGCCAGCCAGGAGTCTCAGAGCTCCTCGTCTGCCTCTCCCAAGGAGCACAGGTGGACCGAGATGCCTTCCATCTCCCCTCCATCCAGCTGCACCGTGCAGGTAAAACGCCACCAACACGCACACGAGCAAACACTAGCTATCAACTTGTTTGTTGTCATTGTGATCATACATTGATAGAATACACTAACGGTTAATAGATCCCTTTTTTCTGTTTAGTTCTCGCTCACTTTCACCGCCCGTTTCCTCCCACTCCCTTCCCCTCCATCTCTAGGCTTATATCTTAATTTGACGTCAGTTTTTCGGCATTTAGATACATCTATCTGTCTTAGTGTACTATTTTTCCACATGATATGCCCCTCTGGCCATGTGTGGGAGGGGAATCAGCCGGCCTGCCTGCTTCCGGCCTCCTAACTGAGCAGGCCATATGGCTTTTGTCTGTCCCTTCTTATCTCAGAACCGCCCACCTACCTCTCAGTCCACATCAGATTTCCTCAATCCCATCTCCACCAAGGACCAGCAGGCCAGTCGGCCGCCCACTGCACTTCACCCCATCAGCTCCGTCGCTCCACCAAAACCAGGGCCTACTCTGGTAAAGGTGAGCTCCAAAGTGTGAATGTTTGCGTGTTTTTCGATTGCCATGTCCATCCTGACATGTACTGTGCACATAGGAGGGTCAAATTCATAATGATAGACACTTGACTGTGCTCTCTGGGAACATTCCACAAAAACAGCAAAGTTTCTGTACTACTGACTGTTCAAAGTCTGACCAGACTTTAGATTAAAGCTGTTTTAGACTTGAGATGAAGGGAATATTATTTGAAAGGAGCTAGTTTATTTGATCAGTTTTATTTTGCCCCTTTTTGATCTCAATCTGCTGAACAAACTTTTTCGACACACTATTTATACCCGGCCAAACATGAAAGTCACCTCTGATATATGACTCTCTCTCTGATCTGTTGTGGTTTTTTATGCTGCTTCCTTTAAAAGTGTAATCAGAGATAAGATGTCAAGGGAGGACACTGAAGCTGTGTTTTGTCATAGAGAAAGGCCCATCAGTTGAGGGGGCGCATTGAAAGGCAATGTTGAGCCAAGCTAAATGAAGTTCAAAGAGCAACAGTGCCTCAAGGAGTTTCACAAAGCTGGGGACTTAAAAACTGCCAGCCGTTTTTGGTCTTCTATCATGGATAAAATGACAGGCTTGCTCCCCCATGTTCAGGGCATATGCAAAAGTAAGCCAAAACCACAAGAAGGGAGTAAAGTAATAACTTTTGCATTTATCGTAATCCCTTTAACCTCAGAACACCATGTGCTGATGTTTTTATGAACTTGTCCCTCCCATAGAGAAGGACATTGGAAAATAGCGTAACACATTGGAAATGTTCTGTTTGCATGAGCCTACTTGAATTGGTTTGTTGATGTTTTTATGTTTTCAACCCACCTCTGCCAAGCCATTTTGATGTGCATCCTGTAATTCCAGGCTGGTGAACAATAAGGGTCACATCATCACATCCTTTTCCACTCCCCATTTCCCTATCCTGTCTTTCTCACTGGGCGTTATAACAATGTCCCATCTATTCACTTTAAATGATGAAAAATGGTTCTAATTCATCTTCAGCCAATGCTGGACCTTGCAAGGTTCACTCTACTCCTGTGCTGTAGATCACTGGCTTTAGATCATTTTAATAGATCAAATTGTTTGAGAATCTCCTTTACATCATGTGGTTCTTACTGCTCCTCCATCTCCTGTTCTCCTCCGTAGCAAAGCCAGCCCAAGACGCCCGGTGATAAGGCCCGCGGCAAAAAGAGCAAAGAGGCCAAACCCCGGGTGAAGAAGCTGAAGTACCACCAGTACATCCCTCCTGATCAGAAGCAAGAGCCCCACGAGGCGCCCATGGACTCAGGCTACGCCCGTCTCCTGCAGCAGCAACAGCAGTTCCTCCAGCTCCAGATCCTCAGCCAACAACAACAGCACTTTAACTACCAGGCAATCCTGCCTGCGCCACTCAAGTACGGCCCTCCTCACCAGAAAAGAAACACTTTTCACAGAGAACAGGGAAAGCTCTGGTGTGGCCCACGATTTCTACTTTGCCCTTTATTAACTCATAGCTTTGTGTGAGGAGTTATTGGGATTTATTGTTGGTCCTTTCCACACCTGGACGTCAAACATTGTTTCCTTTAAGTGATGTGTCTTCATTCAAGTATTTAGTTTTTTTAACCAAACAATCCTGCTGCTTGCACCTGCACAGTAGTGAGGTCATTATGCTTCCAGGACAGGCTCCGTTTGTCTTAAACGCTTTGTATTTCCGTCCGCGTCGTCCCCATTCATAGACTGTTATTGTGATGGATTAGCGGCACAGGAAATTCTTTCTCGCCATACAATCCTCTCTCCTTCTCGTTTGTTCCCTCCTCCACAGGCCAGTGGAGGGTCAGAACGGCTACCCTAATGTTGCACTGAGTGGGGGTGATCTGTCCCACCCCATCGTGGTCTCTCTACCCAGCGGCGGCCCCGCACGGTCTAACCAGACTCCCGCCAGCCGCAAGCCTGGCACTTTGCCTGCCAATCTAGATGAAATGAAGGTGACTGTAAGCCTTGGGCAAACACCACTAATGACAAACTGAACCATTATTGTAGAGCAACAGTAATGGTTCAGAAAAATATATAATAGTGAGTTAGTTGTTAGTATATGTGAGTTGTTTAACGATTGATTATCTGTGACATTTTTTTAGGTGGCTGAGCTGAAAATCGAGTTGAAATTGCGAGGCTTGCCTGTTTCTGGCACTAAAACAGATCTGATAGAGAGGCTTAAACCCCACCAAGATAGAGCTAGCACCCCACCTGGCACCACCTTGGAAGCAATAGCTTCCACAGGGGCCCCTCGCAAGCCTGGCAATATGAGCTGCACCCCGCCTGTGTCCCCCGTCCCATCTGACGTGTCCAGTCAGGGCACGGAGGAGACAGTGGCCGACAGCCAGAGGAAACTACCAGGGGCTTGGTCTCCTCCTCCTCCACCTGCTTCCTCTGGCCACTCCCCGCGTGGAGGTCCACTGGAGGACGGCACCGCAGAAAGTAGGGCTTCAGAGAAAGACCAGCAGCTGCACGCAAAGGAGCAGCAGATCGAGGTGCTGATGAGGAAGCTGGAGCAGGAGCAGAGGTTAGTGGAGGAGCTGAAAATGCAGCTGGAAGTGGGGAAGCGGACTCCGCAGGGAGGCTCTCCGCCCCAAGCCAGCCCTCCTGTTCAGGTCAAAGAGGAGAGTGGCCGGCCCTCCCTCCACGGCTCCCCTCCAGCTCTGTCAGCAGTGGTCAAACAGGAAGAGCTGTCGCAGGCCCAGTCTTCTCTTGCGCCCCCTTACTTTACCAGCCCCCAACAGGTGCCTCAATGCCCCAGGGTGTTTCAAAGCATGTTGGTGCCCCAGCCCAGAACTCAGATCACCCTGCCTGTCACCCTCCCAACTACTACTGGAAGCATCTCGCAACCAAGCAGCCGTGTTAAACAGCCAGTCAGACAGACAGCCCCTCAGAGCACTGTCGGTAGTGCAGCCTCAGCACTTGTTCAGACTTCCCAAGTGTCACAGACAACCAAGGCATCAGCGGCTCCCCAGGACTGCAACTCTCAGACACATACTGTGGAACAGGTGAGAGCCCAGCTTACAAAATGTTCTCTGCAGCACTTTGTTTGTAGCCTATTTGAGTGTGTTTAACTTGATTGTATATTTTGCTGAAGATCTATGTAATGTTTCTTACCATCTCAGTTAGCATCACATTTTGGTAAATACACAATTACGTATTGTTGTGAGGCTCAAATGTCTATGTTGTTTTGAATACTACACCCTCCCCCCAACCTCCCCCCTTTGACATCTACTGGGTGATTTATCTTGGGAGTCGACAAGGTAATAGCTGGCAAGTGTTGGGTGATGAATTCCTCCCTTAATCACATCAAAAGCAAGCCTGTCGAAGCTAGGATTACTGGAGCAGGTGCTGAGTGAAGGCCAGGCAGACAGCCCGCTGGTTGGCCGCCCCAGATGGCTGCCGACACGAGTCCACTCTGGACCCACCAGCCAGACAGACAGAATTAGTAACAGCAACTGCAGCCCAATGCTTACTGTAGACGACTCATTCTCGCAAGCTGACTTTATTGCACTTCACAAATGCCTTACGACGGACTGTAAATGGCTTTTGTTTTTCACTGTGGAGAGAAGACGGTTTATTTATATTTATACTGCAGATGGCTTACAACAGTTCTGTACTCCCACAGTTAGTGTGCTGAGGCACAAAATGTATATTCCTCTAGGAGAAACATTTCCCCTTTTGCTAGACAGCGAGAGGTGTTGCCCTCCGTGCTAACGAACCCTCTCCATTCCTCCACCAGGTCATCCCAGTGTGCTCGTCCCCTGGCTCAGATTTCCAGTTCAGAGCAGGCCAGAGCCAGACCCTGACAGACATGCCACAGAGTTTTCTAAAAAGCTCCCCAGAGAGCAGGTCCCCTGCCAGGGCCACACTAAACCAAGATGTACCCAACGAACTCACAAACAAGGTGCTCAACATGAATCCTGTTGGTCACCCGCATCTTTTCCACACACTTTTCGGAATATGAAAAATTACAGCTAGTGTTTCATATTTAATAAGAGTCCACCCTGCGTTTTGTTAATCGTCCCTCTTCTTCTTGTCTGTCAACCTTCATCCTGCAGCAACCGACCTTCACTAACCACGCCCCCAAGAGTAAGGACCCACCGCGCTATGAGGAGGCTGTCAAACAGACTCGCGGCATGCAGACAGCTGTTCAGGTGAAGCACTACACATGAGCAAGCTAAACACTTTTTGCTAACCGGCCTGTGCAGTCTGTGCCGTTGCTCACTGGTCTGTGGTCTGCGCTGATACAGGTCCCCACGGCAACCAGCCAGCACATGGACGACCTGTTTGACGTGCTGATTGAAAGTGGAGGTATAAAACACGTCCCTGGCGCAATGTTTTGGTTCTGCTGACTTCACACAGCCAAACTTGGTCTACTCTTACACCCGATGTTATTTGTTTTTTTTTCTGTAGAGATTTCTCCCTTCATCAGGCAGGATCCTCCCTCCCTGAACAAGCTCCGTCCTGTGACAGCTAGTGTAACCACCCTGCCAATAAACACTGTGCTGTCCCGGCCCCCGCCCCAGATTCAGGTGGCTCAACCTCCTGCTCCTACGCTGGCGGCCCCTCCCAGCTTGGTGGCCCTGGCCACAGACAACCAGCTGGAGGCCTTCCTGGAGGGCACACTGGCGGCCGTTCAAGAGCCACAGACTCTCAGGCTGATGGAGGAGCTGCATAGCCACCTTTTGGAGCACCCCAACTCCCCTATGGAAAGCATGGAGCTGGGCTTCAACCACAGCACGCCGCCCTCTTCCTCCTTCCAGCTGCCGGACACTAACTTGGACAACATGGAGTGGCTGGACCTTACCATGCCTGGCCCTGTGGGGGGCCTAAACACCCTGGGCCTCTCAGCACCAACAGGGGTCTTCTCCACAGACTTCCTGGACGCCCCAGACCTACAGTTACAGTGGGAGTAATTGACGTCAGAGCGCCCCTTTAGCATTACAGGCCCTGTACAGATAGATCACAGAGAGAGAGAGAGAGAGAGATATGTGCGTGGCTTGATGTGAAAGCCCAGAAGTCTTTGCTTTCCCTAAGCTGAGTGTACGTGTAGCATCCTTCCTTTGAGGCGAGTGCCTCGTCAAACCCTCTCTGTGATAATTGCAGACTGAGTTTCCACCGTGGTTTCTTCCTCGTTTCCCCATGGAGCTGTACTGAATGAGGTTAATGAGTCGGAGGAGATGGTTGCAAATAAGAGTCACGGTCCAAAAATATTGGTCCCACCGCGGAAGAAACCTGATGTGGAGACGGGTGTTAAATAGCAATACAGTCAGCTTCTCTGGACGCTTTGTATTCCCAATGGGATTACCCTCCTGGTGAATAGTGTTAACCGACAACGCTGGCGGCATTTCTAAATTAAAAATGTCAACTGTACCTTGAGACTACCTACTTTAATGATGCCAATTGCAGCTGTATGACAGCTCTGACGGCCTGTTTGAATGTAGAACTGGCTGGAACTAAATTACACAATTTGGTGACTGTATGCTTGTTTGGGAACAACATATGCAGTATTATATTCCATCAACAAGGATACTTGATACTTAACTCACTTTCCTGTTACACATTGAGTGGTCTGTTAGGAGCCCCTTCATGTTACTCTGCGTGTAAGACTAGGTTATGAGGAACTAGATTGAGAGAGTTTGTTTACCATCCTCTGTAGGACAACCTAATGTCCATGTGAGTAAACCCAGCACCAAATGACAAAACCCTGAGCTAACACAGTTCAATGTCATTTATATTGACAAAGGGGTCTCTAAGCATTGTTACCTCTCGCAACCGTATTGTCATTTTGGGGAGATTTTAAGTTTGTGCGTACTGCACATCTGTCTTGTGTAAAGCTTTTGCTTATCGTGGCTATAAGAGACACTGTACCTGAAAATTCTGCACTAGAGCATTTCAGTGCTTATACCTGTATATTTTTGATAGTTTGCAGAAAGTCCTGAACTAGCGGTCTAAGTAGCTTAGGCGTCTATCTTTTGTGCACTAAAATCCTCGGCCCCTCAACATGAGTATTTACTAACATCGCTGGTTTCGGTCCCTACAACTCAGATGTAATCATAATAGTTGGTTAGTCATTTGATTTATGACGTACAAACACAGCCAGATACATTAGATCATGATTGCTATGACTGGCACCACAGTGCTGCAGGCCTGGCAATCAATCTGTAGAGTTTAACATTTCAAAACATTGCGATATCCAATGAGTACATCCTGCGTCGTTTCTAGGCAACAATTTGTACCACAATGACATCTACTGGCCAAACATTGAACTCGTCCTGTTGGATAAGCGTAAAGAAGTCTCTTTTTATTTGTCAAAAACGTCTTCTTTTCATGAGGAAGGGAGTATTGAATTTTGAATTCAATTTAGTATATGTCATATATGTCATACCAAAATTAACTATAGAAACAGTGGTAGATACATTGCAGAGTTTTTATTATCGTGCAGTAAACATGTTGAGAGCCTTATTTACATCGTTTTTAAAGATGGAATTAACGAAGATGGAAAAATATCCCTTTATGTGATGCAGTTTCTATTGGGAATGTATTACATGTAAACATAACATTTTCCTGCACTTAATTAGCATACCATGTTTAAAAAAAAAGATCTATGTGGCGCATCAGTTACTCGTTTGACTATTCAAAGTATGTAAACATCTATCTAAGACAACCGGCCAAACAGGGAGAGCGTGCTAGAATGAATACATATGTTTAATATATGATTACACCCCATTTGGAAATTGTGTCTTTATAGTCAGTATGCCATATATGATGTTTTGCACATTGTTATATTTTATGTTATACTGTACATTTTATACAAACGTAGCACATCTGAGCTATTTTGTAAATATCCATAGTTGAATGTGTATATAAAGCCTTTTAGTGTCAATAATAAATATGCACAACAAATGGAATTAGAATGAATCTGTGAACTAAACACTGACTTTCAGAATTGTTGTTTAAATTGTTTAAATATCCCATTATTGTTAGTGAGGCTTTATGATAATGACAGATTCAGACTAAACCCTTCTTATACCTGCACTAGCTCCATTCCGATAGTCCTCTCCGCATTCTGCCATACCACACATGCCCCATCACCTCCGAGGCATTGAAAAATGGCCACAGGCTCTGTTTTTCCTCAGAACTTTTTAACTGTGTGTATTGCACTTCGACATTTTGGACACTTATGTATGACATCTTTGTAGTTACTTATACAGTAAGGAATGAAACAGCAACCAGCCACACAACTGCAAGAAAGAAAAAGAATATAGTTGCATTTACACTTCATAATTTGTATCCTATGCTTAAAAGACTAACACATTTTCTAAGCTGCAGTAATCCTGAAGTTGCAGGGAAACATACCCAATCATAGCTATCATCACACACACCAGGCTCGCAGTATTTCCAATTGAAGTAACCGTCTCTGTTGTGATGAACTGTCTACACTCTGGACACTGTGTATGAGATGGAAATGGTGGAAGTTGCTTTAAATCCAGGATTACCTTGGGGGCTATGAAGAAATGTTAAGACATGTTTTTGTTACTTTCTTGCTTCTCTTTCCAAAAGGAGTGCTGTTTCCAGACAAGAGAGTCATATGACTTCTGCTAAACTTATGGACAACAAATCCTTACTTACCAGGTATAGAAGGTGGGGCTTCAATAAAGAAGACTTGGGGCCCATAAATATTTCCATCCAAAGCAGTCTGGCAGGTACTGTCTGTATCTTCAAACAAAATAAATAATGTGAACATGCGTGCCAGATGAAAGGCAATTCTTTCAATTCACAATACCATTGAAACATTATTTGCATTTATGTGTGTGTGTGTGTGTGTGTGTGTGTGTGTTTGTGTGTCTGTGTTTCCGTATGGACCAATATGAACTTTTTGTAATCAAAGGTTTTAAAATACAAGATGGTGCCAAACCTTTCCTATTAGCTTGTGCAGGATCAATCTTTTTTTGGCAATCCTGCAGCTCTTTTTTCTTCTCAGACAACTGCCTTAATTCTTCATCGATTAAGTCAATCTTTGCCTGCTCAGAGTTTACAGTGCCCTCTGTTTTTCACAAATGGTAGAAAACAAGGATATGAGGCTGTTCTGTTTAAGAGAATGGAGAGTTATTTCCAATTATAACAACATCGACATGACTGGCCCCCTTACTTTTTACCTCTCTGTCCATAGTTAGTGCCACCTTTGAACTCTTGGAGTATGGTCAGCATGTTTCGCTGGTCATTAAGTTGTTGCTTCTTGAATGACAGATTATTCAATTCCAATGAAATTCTCTCCAGCTCCTTTGCCTCAAAAGCCCCAGACATGATAAGGGCTGAAGAATACAAGGGAAGGCATTAGTCAAACACTAAGTAGAGAACATATTTTTTTTCTGTTTGACATTGTGCTCATGAACAATTTGTGAAAGTCCTATTAGAAAGTGATCGGGACCAAATCAGTCTTTACGGTAAAATATTTCATGATTTGCAGTGGATAAATATGCCAATAAATGCCTTAGATTATGGCATTATGGATGCATTTCAATAAGCTAGTCTTTTTCAGCTAGATCCTCTGCACAATAAAACACACGAACAAATATCAACAATTTTATTGTAATACAAACAAAACATGAAAACAATCTTCAGTAAATTATTCACACAAATTTAAAAATAATTCAAATAAACGTATCTGATTGAAAACCTAAAATATGAACGACATGCAACTGATTCCAACTTGTGTACCAATAATTGTCTCAATCATTGGGTCTTTCGACCCTATCCAGTCACCTATGAGCTAGCTTGCAAATTAAAATTTGCAGTAAGGTAAACGGAAAGTTCCTGTACAATTGCTTTAAAAACAGTGCTGGTGATGTTAGCTTCTACCATTGATCGAGGTCCAGCCTACCTCCCCAAAGAGTGCTCATCTTTTGGTTTTATATTGCTTGTCAGTCACGAAGAGTCCGACATTATTGTATACAGCTTTGAGCTGTTGTAAAATAGCCAGTGGTGTGCGTGGAAACTGCATGGCTATAGTCCAGGACCAAAAGAAGGGTCTCCCAAACTACTTATTTTCTACTGTCAAAAGCCCACCATGCTTGTCCAGTTGTATTTTCAGTTTCTTAGCTTGTACTTTATTTTATCAAATACAAATTCCTTGATATTTATAACGAGACACTTTTTTGTATCTGTATTCTATCAAGGGTTCTAATAATGACAGATAGTCTGAGAGATTATCTTGGGTTTGCCAAAATTAAGCATTCATTTTGGGTCCAGGATGAAGTTTTGGTGAACCTAAACCAGCTTGCTCCTTATCGATAGCTTGAACGATAGACAACACTGAGGAGTAAATCAGTTTTATCACCATAAAAGTTAATCTTGCAATCAATGACATCGACCCCAATGTTATAGTGAATACAAGCTGAACAGGAAAGAACCCAGCACTGAACCCCTGGGTAGCCCTATACCAGCAACCACAATCGTTAAGTGTTTCTTTGTAAGTAGTCATAAAGCCAACTACAAGTAACATTGCCAAAGTCAATAGGTGGCAAGTTATTTCTGAAGATTACAGTGTTTTTGTCAAAGCCCCCTTGACAGATAAAAAAAAAATGCACAATCACTCTTTATGTAAGTTCACAACTAAGGAGGCTACCCAAACAGTGCTATAGCCCAGTCTGAAGCATAAATGATAGATTTGTGTCACCATATTTATTAAGCGTAAGTAGACACGCTACATTCCATGTCATTGGAATCTTTTCAAGCAATTACTGTGTAGTAGGCTTATAAAATGTGTTTTAATGAGTTAGTAGTTATCTGAGCTGAAAGGGCAAAATATAGGATCCGATTTTACCAGTGACAACGTGTCTTTCCTAGTATCCATGAACATTTAAGTCCCTAACCTCCTCGACAGTAAATAACAGTAGCGACAAAGTATCACTATCTGTGGCTTCTTTATGGAGCTGAAAGATGGTAGTAAACAGTTGTTTGTTGACATGTTTCAAAACAGGCTCACTGGTGCCTAGCAGTGTAGGACAACATTCTTACAGGTAAAGAAAAGTATCAAAATAATTTCTGTTTTAGTAGTGTTTTAGTTCATACTAGCTCAATATTATGTATTTGATAATACATTAATAGACAGACGTGTTAGAATTGTTTTTCATAAACTATACTATACATAAACTTTCAACTATAATATTCAGTTGTTATAGAACTCCACCTACAAGCTAACAAATTATTAAAATAAAAAAAGATAATTATATTAATGTACCTTTACCAAATTTTGCAGGCTTCTTTTACAATTCCTCCTTCCAGAGAATATAATGCTCCTCTATTCAAACCAGGAAATATGACACTTAGTGTTGTCAGGAGAATGACATAATATTCAAAGCGTGTGGTTCACTCCCAGAGTAACTGTGTGATAGAAAGTTTGCTTCAATGGCGTTTTAATAACACCTCTAATCTTGCTGGTAAAAAAAATCCTTCCCTTTTTCACCCAGTACAAACAAATTTATACAAAACATATCTTACACAAATTATCATATTTTCACAAAACAACATAATAATACCTCAACCCCGACACCAACCCCTCAACCACCCACCTCAAGCATGTATATAGCTGGTTATTGACACAAATCAAACTCGCATTTAAATACATCACTTATCACTTCTTTCTTAGTCTTTTCATAAATGTCACTTCATCTCTGTTCCTGATCCCATAACTGAAAACAGAAAAGCATAAAGAAATTTAACATGAATTACTGTCCAGGCAATCAAAACTTGCATTTGAAAGCAGGTATGTCTCAAATCTTACTCTTTAAGTCTCATTTTGTCATCTTCAAGTTTCTCTCCTTCAAAAACTAAACTATATGTTCTCCAAACATATCTCCTGTAGACAAAGGGGAAGTTCAATAAAAAATGAATGGAAGTGTAAGGATGCTTGTTTTTTGTTTTTTAAAGATCATGAAGAGACATTGAATTGATTATTTGCTTTACCAGCTAATATGTTTGACTCCTCCCTCCCGCTGCTGTTTTAGCTCCATGAATCTGCGGATGGCCTTCTTCAGATCTAGCACACTGGCATTCTGTACCACAACTATGGCTGAAACACAAGACATCCACAACTGAGAAGCATAATTAATAGTTTATATATAATGGCGCAACGATGGAAAGTTGAGAGAATCACTAGATATGATTCATGGTTTAAAATGGACTGAAATTAAATGAGTAGCTGGTTAAACATATTTAACATACGCATAACTTCACCGTCTGCCTTTAATACTCGAACAGTCATAGCCTGACCATACTCGAGAGCAATTTGTGAATTCACCTCCTCCAGAGTAACCTGGAAAAAAACAAGTGTTATCATCCAGTTGTGATAATATGTTGTGACCGTATGTTGCTTTTTTGGCTGAGTTAGCACCAACCTGTATTGGAAGATCACATAGCAGAGGATCTTGCACAAGACGCGCAAGTCCTTCTTCAAATATATCCAATATTTCAGAGTGTGGCAAAGCCTCTTCATCCTCCTCCTCGTCTGCTATAGCATCTCCTACACTTGTCATCCCTATCTCTTGTTCTGTGCTTTCGTCCTTTAACGACGCATTTTCATCTAAGTGGAGTGACTGTGTATTTTCCCCCATATCCCACTATGTTAACTAGAGAACTGCTGAACCAAAACAGCAGATTAATTGGCACACATCTATCTAAGGAAAAAACTAATGTAGTTGCACGTTAGAAATCATGTATCGGGCGGAACACATAAAATAAGGTTCCTCCATGTTAAAGCAATGTTTTAGTGTTCCATAGTTAAAAAAAATTTAAACCAAACATTCAAAATGGTTTATAATTGATCTTCTTTATGATATTTTGTAGTATATTCTGTATTTGAGGCAAGTTTTAAAGAAACATAAATGTGTTTCTTAATAATAACATTTGATTTGTTTCCCACCGAGCTGAAGATAACGCGGACATAAAATCTTCACAACAGCCAACCAGAAGTAAATTTACCTCAAAACCTCTTGTAAAATAAAATCTAATGCTAAAAAACTAATTGCCACACGCGTTTTGGCTATTATTGCCAAATTGGCTAATACTTGTTGATTTCAAAGAAAATATGCTTCTTTTTTGCCCAACATGTGGGAATGTTTTGATTGTCGAGGAGGGGCAGAAGTGCCTACGATTCGCGTGCAACACATGTCCCTACGTTCATAATGTTACAAGAAAGGTAAGCTAATTTCAACGTTTTAACCGTAACTATATTGTACTGATTACTGATGCATGTGTGTACGTAGCTGTCTGATTATATTCATAAACCATCCTTTATAGGTAAATAACCGCAAGTATCCCAAACTAAAAGAGGTTGATGACGTCCTTGGTGGTGCTGCAGCTTGGGAAAATGTGGATTCTACTCCAGGTAAGCATATATACATATATTTTTTATCCCTTCTGCCCCAATGTATGTTTTTATTATATGTATTTTCAGATGATGGATTTGCTAAATCTGTTCTTTCTTGCCTCTTCTTGTACACATGGCTTTATTATTTAATGTTGTACTCAGCAACTTTCTATTGAAGTTCTTATATTTGTTTTATGCAGAAAAATGTCCAAAGTGTGAACATCCTCGGGCATACTTCATGCAAATTCAAACAAGATCAGCAGATGAGCCCATGACAACCTTCTACAAGTGTTGCAATGCTCAATGTGGACATCGGTGGAGAGATTAATCCTGTACACATGCTCAAGAGAGATTTCTCGTAATTTGGCCATGTCAATGGCCAAAAACCTCACATTACTTGGAAAATATTCCCCCTACCATCCTTACCATGTTTTTTTCTGTTATGAATTCATTTCATCTTATTTTCAGAAAAATATCTACAAATGTTGCATTGTGGTTTCTTACATTTTAGATAATAAAATGTTCAAGGTATGTTTGCACAAAATGGTATCACAACTACTATAGTGTGCTGAAAGACAATTTTTCTGAACCTGAGTTCACACCATATTTTATATTTTCAGTGAATATGAGTAAAACTACCAAGGTTGTTCAAACAATACAATTCCCAAAGTATATTTTGAAATCAACCGAAGTATGTAGCTATGAAGCTCTATTTTTTACTGTTGTAAGCCCATTATTGTATCATGTATTATTGCAGTTTTCATAATGGTTGTAATTGTGGTCAAAAGTATTAGGCCTGTTGGTCAAAATACATTTAATTTGATTTAACAGCCTTAGACACAATTTTCCTTGCATAGAAACCTAAATTGTAGGATAATGTTATGGATCATTATCAGGGAAATAGTAAATGGCTCTTGCATCAAGAATACATTATAAATGGTTTAATATAAGTGATGTAATAAATTATGCTTTGATTAGAATTAGTTTTACTACCTGGCACTTTCTTTTTAAAATAGTAACTGCACGGTATGCAACAGTGGACAATGTTTTTTTATTTTACATAGGTATACATATCAGTATTACATACTTAAGAGAGCATTACATAGCAGAGCTATTAATGGCATACACCGTTTTTTAATTACAATGCAATCCTTCAGCTCAAAGTTAACTGTTCTTCTCACACAACTAGCCTCAAGCCACATTTAGGAAAAATAGTAATTAGTACACAATGTCAGATGTAACCAGCAAGTGTAAAAGTACTTTTATACAGAACATTTGTACAGTTCATGCAGACACTGCTTTAGATCAGGTAAGGTGATGGGGCATGCTATTGTTACATCACTGAGTGGAACATCTTCAGTTTTGAGTTGTTATTCTTTGGAGAAAATCTAAGTAAACCCCAGAGATAAATTGATATACTTCTGGTTAACTCGTCCAACAAATATGTAATGACTAGAACATATACTGACAGTAACTAACTAGTTACAAGATTGTAGTCAGGACATGGTGATTAATTATTTAACATGCATCAGACCAATGCAAGCTAATTTAAAAATAGTCAAATGAATACACTGTTTTCCCCTATGAAAATTCCATTTTACCAATGGTATGTATGGATGATACAGATTAAAAATATGTAACTGAAATTACGTTACCATGAAAGAATTGCGAGTTAAGTTAAAAGTTACACAGCCTGTTTGCATGAGAAAGTTAGTTACTTTGATTCCCAACATTTCTGTGTGCCCTAACATCCAACCTGTTTCTTCTGAACAACAGAGTGAGAAACTGAAGAACAGAAAACTTCAGTTATCCATCATCCAAAATAATGACAGGATAATCAGTTTAGGATTTTGTGACTCAGTCAGTGTGTCAGTGCAGCATATGGTCAGAGTGAGGACAGCAAGAAGATTACTGTCATGCAGAGCACTTCGATCATCTTTCTTTTTAACCCCTAAAGCAGAGTAGATTTATTTGGCCTCTGGCAAGTTCATATCATTCCACTCCTTTTAAAGGAATATATGCAAATAATAGTTTTCTGCTTCAGCTTCAAAACACAGCCTTATTTTTCAAGGCCATTTAATATGCAAGTCATGCTTTGCTGATGGCAATGCATAGATGATGTAATAATAAAGAAGAATGTTGAATACCAATCACAAATAGAAACCTGTTATTTTAAAATGCTTATTCAAAAATGTATAGTTATTTCTGGCCATTTTCACATCTGTAAAATAAGAAAGACATTTCGCAATAGATTTTTTTTTATGAATGCATGACATTTAACTGGGCACAGAGCATTTTCAATCTGCTTTTCTTTTTTATCAAAATGGTTACAGTTATACAGACAAAGTGAATTATATTGTAACAGTTCCACTAGAGGTCATTGAGCATGTAGTAGCAATCCAATGGTCTACGAAAATGGATAAAAGTTCGCAAGTAACATAAATCATGATCGTTCCCAGGCGATCAGAGACAATCTAAATAAATCAATCTTAACCACCTTGGTCAAAAAAAAAAAAAAGGATTGTTAGTTACTTTACTGACATTCAAATAGGGGTACATTATTCAAGAAGTAGGATGTAGTGAATTGTAAAATAAATATTTGAGACAAACATAACTGTTATATACCTTAATATTAACATGTTAAATAATGGATAAAATACTTCTAAATACCTATGACAAAAACAAGTACTGACCCTGCAATTACTGGCGTCATAAAGTTTGCCTCAGCAACATTCACAGATGATTTCAATTTAAGTAAAATAAAGTGACCTTTTTCACAGCTTTTTCCGAATGAGGCTTCCCTCTTACCCTCCATTTTCTGCATTAATGCACATGTACATTTCTATGCCATCCCCATCACTAAATACTTTTTAACAGAGAGCAGTATGAACAAATAATGCCACTGATCAATTTTTCTATAGATGTTTTGCTGCTTATTCAATTAAACTTTCAGGTACAGTGCAAGGTTTGTACATCTGAACTACGTAGTCTGTACAAAGTTTTTTTTTAATCTGGAAAGTATATACAGTAAATACAGGGAAACAAATTATTAAAATGATCCTACCATTAATAGGGATAAATCAACTTCACAACACTGAGCAAAAATGGAGAAAGGCTGCCATTACCAGCAGAAGGAGCTGTGAGTCTGTGTGTGCTTAACATAAATATTTAGCATACATCGGTCGGTGGTTAGCATATACGCTTGTATGTGTAGATGTATCCCTTGCAATAAGGGCAGGTGTGTGTCACGTCCTTAAGGTCATCAATCAGACAGGGAATCAAGCAGCAACCAAGGTCACATCTATCACAAAAGAGAGAACAAGAACAGATCCATTAATAACTTGCAAACGTAACTGAACTAAATCCCTCTGGTCCATCTATGGTGTAACCTCCAAGTGAGCTTTCATACACAGCTGATTTGGAACTTTAAACTATAAGCAACTTTTTTATATTAACATTATCAATACACTTCTTCTGATAGCACACTGTAATGTTTATGGGAGAGTAAAAAAAAAATCGGATCAGTCCTCTTGAAGTCTCAATATTTAACACTCTTTTGTCTGCCACCAGGTACAGTCTCCTGTGAAACTGGGACAAATTGCTTTATGGCACAAGGAAGTGCGTCACTAAATCAGGAAGAGATGTCCATACTTGGAGTATAGTCATTGATCGTGCTAGCGATATGCAGCAACCACAAGCATCCTGCATGTCTTCCTTGCAACGGTTAGGGAAAATAATTACACCAAGAAAGCGGTAGGGGTCGCCAAAATCACCTCCTACATAATGCTGTGCATGGCAACTTTAAAGCAAGTCTGGTTTGAAGGCAGGAGTGTTTTGTGTAAAATCTGAAACAATGCACATGATAATAATTTGTTCATGGAAACTTTCATTTGCAAATTTATTTGAGGAGGGTGAGAATGTTCTTCTTCTAGTCAATAATTTACTGACAATATAGATTGTTGCTGAATTGCCCATGTTAAACGTAATTAGCCCAAACTACCCTAAATTACTATATCGGGACTAGGGATGGGCTTTTTAGGCCATATTGCTATTCGAATATTCTAACAAAAATATTTCGGTTAATCGATTAACCGAAATAAAAAGATTATACGAAAAGAAAATATATCAAATTTTTTATATATATATATATATATATATAAAATGTCTTCATTATAGCACACTTGTAATGTAGCCTGTAGGGCTTCCGAGATCTGACCTTCGCTAAATAAACATATTCCTTTTCCAATTTCTGAACATTTCTTAAAACATTTGGACAGGTTTTCTTTGATCTCTGAGCGGACAGTCAGCGCTATAAATAGACAAGTCA
>JAVQIZ010040631.1:0-13912 GCA_036023535.2 Galaxias brevipinnis | reverse complement strand
GAAGGATAGTAGGGAAACCATTAAGGCTGGCCAACTAAGGAAACGAAGGATAGTAGGGAAACCATTAAGGCTGGCCAACTAAGGAAACGAAGGATAGTAGGGAAACCATTAACACTGGCCAACTAAGGAAACGAAGGATATTAGGGAAACCATTAACACTGGCCAACTAAGGAAACGAAGGATATTAGGGAAACCATTAACACTGGCCAACTAAGGAAACGAAGGATAGCAGGGAAACCATTAACACTGGCCAACTAAGGAAACGAAGGATAGCAGGGAAACCATTAACACTGGCCAACTAAGGAAATGAAGGATAGTAGGGAGTGAAAAGGAGAGAAAGACGCTACACGTGTACCTTGTGCTAAACAGGCCACAGGGTGTAAACACACAGCGCCGTGAGTTTACATGCATACCCATGACATATTTAATGAAGACACCCACCATGCCTCGCACTTTGTTCTGTGTGCGTGGGTCCTGCGTGTTCTTCAGAACCGCCTTTAGCAGCAGGGGGTACTTAGTGATCCTCTGGTGGGGCTTGGCCTGCATGTCCCCCAAACGCATGCGCTCACACTGGGGGTGAGACTCCACCCACTGTAAGAAAAACCAGTCCAGAGGGACAGCACCATGCTAATAATAAATTATTTTTCTCTTCTAATTATAAAACAATGTAGAGATTTCTGGTGCTTCAGAATGTGATATGTTGCTTTGTTGTGCTCGGTTCTATTTCTAACTAGATGGAGTTGAGTTTTTCCACTACCGAATAAAGAATTCACACTGTTTAGCTGATAGTGCTGAAGTGCAATTTGCTCATTCCACAGAACAGTCAGATCTCTCAGTTATCTAGGCTTGGTTGATTCATTAAGAGAGGATGTTTTTATGATAAGTAGCTGCCCAGGCAGCAGAACACCAAAACCACAACAGCACCATCGATAACAGGAGGCTTGCTATTACTCAACACTGTGTGTTTTTTCCTTCGACATTAGTACAGTAATTGTGGTTATTTTGGGCATATGCGGCCTGCATGTATGAAGAGTGTTACGCTGTGATGTTGTGTGTGTGTGTGTGTGTGTTTACTGTAAGGTAGGTGAGGAATTGAGGATTGTTCTCCGTCTGTCTGCGTGTAAATTCCAGAGTGTTCTCCTCTTCCCAACAATACGGCAGATAGGACTCAAATCGCTTGTGAAACTGGAAGAGGGAAAAATTAGAGGGAGAGACTGAAATCATTCGCACACTGAACTGGAATATCAACAGTTACAAAATGATTCTTGAATCTTGAGTCACAAACCTCAATAGAAAAATGCCTTATTACTCAGTCATCTGAATCCCTTAACGTTTTTCAATCTGAGACTGACAGTCAGCACTTACCTGCAGACAGCCGGCCTCCAACTTCAAGGGGTCAAAGGGCCTCCCTGTCTTTCGAACTTCATGTAACATGGGATACACCACTTCCTGCCAAAACAGGCGGTGAGCACTAAGGATATAGGTTAAGTTGTAGAAGAGCAGCTCAGGTGTCACCTGAAAGAAACAGAAGAAAAAAATTGGATTAGAACTTACTCCCCCATCTTTCATACATTTGCTACATTCTCAGTGGAAACAATTTAAATTCATCTGGTTTCCATTTGCAGTAGCCTGCGTTTTCTTTTTCAGTTAGAGCGGATGTTCTCAGTGTGTCAGTATGTCATTGGTATGCTGATCAGGCCAGTGGAAAATAGGCCTGCAAGAACTGTATGCTGTAGGAACAAATCTACATTGGTGATATTTCAATAGAATCTGAGCTAGGTAGGCTTTGGCAGACTGACCTCCAGTAAATATCCACATTGGTGCATATTGGTGAGAGCTGTAATAACCAACTGTGAAGGATAAGAACAGTTGTTAAAAGAAAAATAATTCTAAGTAATGTTTATTATGTACATAAGCTATGTATTAATGCACACTTACAGCTGGGTCCTATGTATAAATTCATAACTTTGAACCAAAAATCTGTTTCTGTATCATCTATGTTATAATAAACATTCAAATTGCTAAATGTAGAAGAGAGTGAGATTTGTTACATCTGTGACGACAGTGAGTTTGTTAATGTAGCTGAGCTCAGTGTGGACAAACTCCCACAGCGCCTCCTGTTGGTGTTTCAACGCCCTAGACATGGTCTGGTCATGAAGAAAAAAGGACAGGGAGAAATAAGAAGATGCAAAAAATTTATTAGGAGGACATCGCATTAGTGAGGTCACAGTATTATCTAATTATTATATTGTGAATCTCTCTATTTTTGATTTTCATTTTTATACTTGAGTTGATTCTCAGTATTTACATTACTTATATTTTTTGTATTATTCTTGTGTTTAAATTGTGCTCCATAACACCAAGACAAATTCCTTTGTACGTGTTACACTACTAAATAAATGAACATGTATTCTTATTCTGATGAGTTGGTGAAGGAGGACGTTTTAAGTACCGGGTGAGAGACCACAATGTCTGTCCAGCTGTTCTCCAGTGTGGTGCCCTGGCTGTCCTCTCTCCAGTTCCACCTCAAACTAGCTGGCACTTGGAAGGCATCTAGAGCCTGCTTCAGCCCATCCAGCTGGACTCTCTCCTGGATGTACGGAAGAGCAGATTATCATCGTCACTGATGGAAATAAAATGTTAAAGTCGAACATGGTGAAAGAGCGAGAGAAAGAGAAAGAAAAAATAACGAATAATAAGGAAAGGTAGCCGAATCAGACGACAGAATTATCTTAATCACCTGTGATTGTCAGGAGCATCCCATGTACTAGGACTTTAACATGGGGATCATTGCCCTTTAAGTGTAAAAGGAAGAAGAAGCTACAATATTGGATTAAGAAAACTACTGCTTACACTGGGCAAGCGTTATCTACTGTAAACAATCAGCAATAGGACAAGCTTTGTGAAATAAATGCTTCCGAAAATAAAAACAGCGCCAGTCAAAGGTTTGGAGACAGTTTCTCATTCACTTGAATGAGAAAGTGTGTCCAAACTTTTGACTGGTACTGTATATTGATTCTGACTGAAGCAATTATATTTTGAACGTGCGGATAAAGCAGGTTGATGGCTGTTTATTTGTTTGTGTGTTTGCATAAGTGAGTTACTGCGAGTATGCCCAGAAGGAAAGTACCTCAGAAATGGGGCTCTTCTCTGACGCTCCCTGGCTGAACAAGGCCTGTCTGAGAGCAGCTCGGGGTTTGACTGCAGCGGACGATGCCTTGCTCACAGTGGCAAAGTCAGTCACCACCTTCTGCTTCGTCCTCCTCTGGAACACACAAATCCACAAAGGGACTTGATTTCAGACTGTGTTTTGAAAAACACACTGCTCAGAGATGGTTTTTGTGTTGTACATTTTAAGTAATGGAAACATGTATTGAAGACGTTTTAACACTGAGTGACTAGCATACAGTACTGGGCATAAGGTTTAGGCAAGGGATGCTGTTTTAAAGGCAAAGGGTGGTCACACCAAATATTGATTTAATATAGATTTTCTTTTCACTTACTTTGTAGTTCATTGATTAAAAAATTACATTTATATTTTTAGAAAAGCATTCTTACTTTGACGCATTTTTTCACACCAGCCTAATACTTTTCCACTGTACTGTACGTTATGCATTTGAATAGGCATGCTAGAGAGTGAAAGCCTGACCTGAAAGCCAACGGTATTGAATTTGTTAGTGTCTGATGACGTTCGGCGGTGGTTGACTGTCTCTGCAGTCAGACTCACTACATCGACAACATCCACCTCTTTACTGTCCATGTGCCTTGGCCTCTCTCCCTCCCTTCCATCTCCTTGCTCTACTATGGCTGTCTCCTGGGGGGACCCAATTTCTTCTGTGCCGTTGTATGCATTCGATTGTTTTGACGTAGGCCTGTTAAGTAAAAAAAATAAAGAAAGAAAGACAAGAACTCTGAGCTGGGAGAAGAACAAAAAACAAAGGCACGATTGAAAGCAAAGTCATATTCCACTTGATGTGCCAAGCCAAACAGTTGGCTATACTAGGTCCTCTTTTGGCACAGACAAAGGTTCTGCAACATTACGAAAAGTTAGATCAAATAAATTAAGTACCATATAAATAAAAAAGAGGAGTAAAAAAAACGTAATAATAAATAATTAATGTCAATAAATGTAAATAATACACTAATGCAATAAGATAAAATGCTTTATGCTGTGAATCAGGACACTGAACATATATGTGATTTAGTCTAAAACTACTCAGTATTAGGACCCCAGAAGTCAATTCATTGCTTCATTACTGCTTTGTCATTGAAGCTCAGGCATGCAGACAAGCAACAAGTTGTCAGTGCCAGACATGGCAACCCGTATATCGTGAGAGTTAGTGAAACAGACACCGGCATTTCCTCCTACTGCAAGTTCCTAGATCCACTTACAGTCCAACCGGAGGCCATGTTACTTAAACCTCTTCTGACTAACAGCATTCACACATGCTTGACTAGCCTTAACTTAATCAGCCAAAACTGATTACTAGAGCTTTAACAAATACTAATAATAACTAATAATAATTTAAAGTTATGCATGCATTCAAGAGGAACCACATCGCTTCCAGGAAATTAGGTGGATTGTGTTAAATATGGTTGATTTAAGTGACACTCAAGGTAACAAACATCATATGTACTTATAATGATGTTGAAAAACATAATTCCATAATGACTTAAGCTCAAAGTTCTACGACCTGTTTACTCAATGTATCTTGGAACAATATGGAATGATCACATTCAGGAAAAACAAAGACTTGTGATCATATATATCCTGAAAGATTCTTTAAAGTATTTTAGTTGTTTACCAACATACCAGTAGAAAGAGAAGCACTCAATGTTAACATATTTTTGTGTTAAAACACTGAAATTGAGTAAAAATGTCCTAAAGGTTTCCCCTCACAAATCTAAATAAGTTGATAATTATTAGATATAAAATTATTCACCCAGGCTTGGTTGGATCCATGTTGTTCTATACAGTCATCCTTGGTGTAGGTGAGGCTTTCTCCTTCTTTAGCGTTCTCAGTCTTTCTCTCTGACCCTGTCCCGCCCTCTCTTCCTTTCACCTGTAACTCACCCAACGAGAACAACTGGAATGTCAGTCTATTAGGCCTGGCTGCTGCGCAGATTCTGCTTTTAATGGGGTTTGAGGTAGTTACTGTCTGAGTGACAGTGATTTGCTGTTGCCTAATTTAAATATTGCTTTATTAAATACAGCACCAACATAAGAATATCAATAGACCAAATGCTGATATATCCCCAAACATACAGAAAGAAAAGATGCCCTTGTTAGTTTTGGAGCCAGAATAAACTAAATAAAATGAGTTCTTGGAGAGGTTGTTGGACATTTTTAGAAATCAGTCAGTAGCAGACATAAGAAAACCATTACTACACATACACACGGAAAGATACGAGTCAAGGAAGTAATGGGTCCCAAGGAGGATGAACAAGGACAGAGAGAACAGCTAGGGCATGAATGTAAACATGGAGACAAGGAAACAGTCAATAATAATAATAATAATAATAGGGAGCATGAATATTTGAATTTGCTTTGACTTAAGTTAATGCTGCGGCTTGGAATGCAGAGACACAACATGCCTGAGCTAACACTTACTTTACATACTTATAAACACTTATACCATTAGTCCCACAAGCACACAGAATTACCCACACACTTTATAGTACTGACAACTGAAAGGTTTTACGGATACAGTGTATGCCACATACAGGAAAAGAAACGTTTTCGAAGGGTTTCTTTTATTCAAAATATGTCAGAAATATCCTTTTCCAAAAACCTTGATTCTTTTACATATAAAAAAGGGGTATGTAAAGTGAAAATGTGCTTAAAAATAATATCATACATCTAGTTATACATTTGTACTTTGCCACATATGCCAATTGATGTGTTAGTGCATGTATGAAGTTTGAGGGAAGTCTCTGAGACTAGGTGTGCCCCCTAGTTAGTCATTAGCCAGATGCATGATGGACTTTAAGGAATGCTAATGACTCAGCCAAAGACCTAACTACAGCAGGTCTGCGCTTATGTATCAGAGGATAGAGAAAACAACTCTTTATTCAAATATGGTGAGGAAATCGTCCATGTCGGCAACAATATGAGAACCTCCAAACAAAAATGTGATCACTTATATACGTATCTAGATCATAAGCCACTGAAGCAGAAGATGTGATGCTAGCTGTTATACCTTTCCCCATAATAAAATACATATATTTTCATGTAGTACATATACAGTTAGTGTGGCTCAAAACAAATGTGAGCTGAGCAATAATAAAAAAAGATCTTGATGTACAAATTAGAGATTATATTACTGACCATTCTTTTGGGATAAACACCATCAGGAAAAAAATATCCAACCAATATCCTTCCACGATCCTACTTGGACCACGTAAATACATTGCCAACCCATTTTGAAAATACAAATTTTGCGCCTCATATATTAAACAAATGAATGCAAAAGTACATAGTAAACTAAACCCAACCTATCACAAAAGCAGATATCCATTTTTGACAGTCCATGATTAAAGTGAACTTATACTGTTTGTAGCAATCTATAATTGTCCTTAAGCCTTCTTAAAACTTGGTTACAACGCAAATGCGAGGTAAAACGTATTGGGTATTGGCCTATTCTTCTACTGTCCACACTATTTGGACAACATTTCCAGAGTCTGTGTTTTTAACCAAAACGAAAAAGACTATGAGAAAAAAAGAGTGAACAATGTGATCAGATGCTAATACAGTGTAAAGTAGAAATTAATATTCATGGTGTTGTAACTTTGCGTATATTTATAGCACCGTCTTTGTTCGAAGGAGATTGTTCTATAGACAAAATGAGTGTGCTTGTTTTTTAGCTTCTTATACACACAAACCCACACTAGACTTGGTACTAAAAAGTTACACAAATCCTGCTTAATGCTTGGCTGCTTGGCGTATTGGTGTGAGTGTGTGATCACTGGCCAGGCCAAGTGTTTCTCTATTGAACTCCATACTTCTCCTCCAGCTCCTGAGCAGGCCCTCCCAGATTAATCCCTCTCAGTTTGTCCAGCAAATCCTGCAGCAGAGGTCGGTGCAGTACCCCTCCCCCACCTCCCCCACCTCCCCGGCCAGTCGGAGTCCCGGAGCCCTCAGCCCAGACCCGCAGCATTTGGTAGTGGGCTTCTCTGCACACCCGGTGGTCCCTCTCCGCCTCCTCGATTCTCCTCTCGCTCACGCCCAGACAGCGGACCAGCTGCTTTACATGTGATACGGACACCAGCTCCAGCACAGAGTAGATCAAGTCAGAGACTGGGGGTGGAAGAGAAGAGAGTTGAGAAAGAGATTACGGGTGAGAAGAGTGAACGATGGGATCAGATGCTAATACAGTGTAAAGTAGAAATTAAGATTCATGGTGTTGTAACTTTGCGTATATTTATAGCACCATCTTTGTTCAAAGGAGATTGTTATATAGACGAAATGAGTGTACAGCTACATGAGTGGAATAGAACTGTAGGGATGGGCACGAGTAATGGACTAACCGTAGGGACGGGGACAACTATGGACTAACCGTAGGGGACGGGGACGACTATGGACTAACCGTACGGACGGGGACGACTATGGACTAACCGTAGGGACGGGGACGACTATGGACTAACCGTAGGGACGGGATCGACTATGGACTAACCGTAGGGACGGGATCGACTATGGACTAACCGTAGGGACGGGATCGACTATGGACTAACCGTAGGGACGGAGACGACTATGGACTAACCGTAGGGACGGGGATGACTATGGACTAACCGTAGGGACGGGATTGACAAGTGGACTAACTGTAGGGGACGGAGACGACTATGGACAACCGTAGACATGAAAAACTGCAACTCAATTAGTCTAAAACTTGACAGGATAATATTGAGTTTCTGCATTGTATTTAGCTAACTTACAACCATAAGACACAAAAGATCATTAAAAGTGAGTTGCAGGTTGGAGTGTCTCACTAACTGACAGCTGGATCCTCTTACCATTTCCAAGTGCTGACAATAGGAGGCAGTGGTTCTATATTTAGACTTCTTGATTTTGTACTTTTTAGATTAGTCTACTTGTAAACTAGTCTAAATTCCCATCCCTATTGAAAACAGATACACACACAAACAAACAAACAAACCACTAACCTTTGATCTCTGGAGGGACACAGTCAGGCAGCTGGCTGGGACGCTCATGTTCACAGACCCGCATCTGACCTAGTGAAGGGACAGCTTGATCCATCTCTGGGTAAGGACCTTCTCCGTGGATCAATGCCTAGAGAGGAACATTCCAAACAAAACCGTAATGAAAAAGTTGAATTTGAACTATATCGGTTTATTCCTCTACGTCATTCCCCTGTGTTACCTTAGTGGAGTCCTCTGAGCTGATCTCTGATGCTGGCAGAGAGTCCTTTAGCTTCGGCTCCTTCTTCGCAAGCTTCGTGGCACAGTATGACACAGCGAAGACACCGAATAAAGCCAACATAACAAGGACAGCGAGGACAATCCAGGAAAGTGCACCTGTCAGAAAGTCATCTTGACGCTCTAGGGGCACACAACGATGCAAACATAAAGATGAGCACATGAAATCAAATGGAAGGAGCAGAAAATAAAGAGTATTGAAGTGATCTCACAATGTGCTTGACTAACACATCCTCTGAAGTTTTGATTAGATGGTCAACCATTGGTATATTATGTTCACAGAAACTTGTATGCATATCCTTATGCCTCTTTCTTTATGCACCTGTGATCAAGTAAGACAAGACACTCACTTGTAGGTTTAGTCACTGGCTCACAGTGGTGTTCACAAACATCTGTACAACTGTGGAAGAAAAGTTGCACATTACTGAGGAGGAAGTAACACGTGCTAAGAGGAGGAAGTGATTTTAATAGACCTAGATTATGCTTGCCAAAGTGACTAGTTACTCAGTCTATAAAATATACCCCAGAATTGAGCAACTGAGAATTGCTTAAAGCTTAATTATGAATTTTCACCCCTTTTTGTATCTAACATATGTCCATCCATCCATTCTACAATCTTCATAGAGCTGTTTCATTCAAAAATCAAATCCGTGTTTTTTTTTTAATCACATAAAAAATAAAGTTGGTTTTGACCCTTTGCCTAAGCCCATTACCTAATAGGACTAACTTGTACTCTCTTTTGGTAGCAACTATCCAGACAATCCCAAAGCTTTGCTTTGTTTAAAGATTGCTTAGTTTAGTTCTGCTTTGGGCACTGACACAATCAAGCAGTGTTCTTTAGTAAGGAAAGACAATAGGAAGTGTCCAGATATTACTTCCCATTTTTCATTACAGAAGTTTGAAAAAAGCAAACAAAATGGGGTTCAGGCTTTTTTACTTACTTTGCACACGGAAGGCAACCATTATTGGATTTGTGGTAGTCATGCTTGCATTCACAAGCAGTATCCTTCTCTTGTGTACCTATCAACAAAAATATGTATACAGTTTATACATTTATCAAACAAACTGGCTAAATCCACAGCAGGTTCAGGTTAACATAAGCCATCATTGGCTAGTACTCAAGGATTAATAGTCTTGCTTTTTACATTTTATTTTAGAGTAAGGTCTAATCAAATAGCATAGGGGTATATTGGGGGTAATAGGGAAATTGCAGAACAATCTAATACATTTGCTTAACAGAACCATTTTACACTAGACACTTACAGTCTCCTACTTGTCTTTCACCAACTCCACATGTTTTACACTGACGACACTGAAAACTGATGGAGTCAATGTTGTCTCTGAAGAAACCTCTCTTGCACTGACACACTCGGTTCCGTTCTGTTGAGCATTCTACTACCTCCTCCTCATTATTATCTACAAAGACATAGGCAAAGCAGGATTTTGTTAATTAACTCATTCCGTTCAATATCTATTTAAAGCAGCGAGTACTAAAAGTGACTTCAAATAAATAATAATACTTACTTGATTTACAGCGTCTACATTGCCTGCAGTTGGAGACGTAATTCTTTGCATCAGTGTATGTGCCTTTGTCACATTCTACACATTCACTCCTCAGGTTCCCCGCAAGACATTCTGACTTCAGCTTCTGACCTGAGAAAGGCAGTTAGCACAGCGATGCATTACACTTCTGAGGATAGAAAAAGCAATTTCTCTAAAACGTATACATGTCTCGAAGAAATATTAAAAACGCATAATAATCCTTATCTACTTCGGTACTGAGGCTATAATGTTGATCAAATGAGTTGGCAGTAGGTATGCAGATGGAGAGGGTGAAGTGGCCAAGAGTGAGTCAAGCAGCCTAAAATAATAGTTGGCGGCACACTAGGCATTGGAATATCAGACATCCTATTACCTGGAAGGCACTTGTTACAACAGAAGGTCTTATTTGCAGAGAGATATTCCCCGCTATTGCACTGTAACTCTAGTTGTGATGTGGGTGCCGCCCAGTTGGGGACTATGAAGCACTGCAAAATGTGGAGTATATACATCAGTATCAAACAACAGAAAAACATACATCAGTGCAACAATGCAGAACCCAATGAAAGATCATATCAGATACATAAAAAAAAGATGCAACGATTTTAATAAACCTATTTCACAAAATGTGTAATTTCACTGAACATATTCCAAAAGGGGAGAAACTTCGGAGAGTATGAATAAAGACAATTTTATCATTTTAGTAAAACATTTTTATTATAGCATGAGTCCATTTAATGGATAGTATAGCACTTTATCCTGTGAATTTAATGATGATTATTAATAATAATTAGTTTCCTTTCTCACCAGGAGGACCACCAAAACAAGGGTGTTCTTCTTCCTTGTCTCTCTAAAGTCAATCATGCCCATCATGGTACACACTTGCACTCACTCCATACTAGACAAACACACCTAGGGAGACAATGTAGATTTAAATGTCTATGTGCATCTTTCAGTTAAATAGTGTTATAGTTGTAGACTATCTATGCCATTATCTGTAGAAATCCCCAGTGAGTTGAGGGTAGAAAATCATGAGGCCTGCTTGGTGGAGCACTTGTCACACAAACTGTTGTTTGGCCAATCGTATGGACATGGCACGCATCACCGCCTGTACCTTCTGTCTCTAAACTAAATCAGTGCAAATGTTCAAAGATGGCCACAGTCGCGGCCGTTTCTTGCAGTCCGCATAACAAACAAGATAACACCTTGAATGGTCAATTATAGCGTGAAAACAGGACAATTTCATGTACACATTTAGCCCTATGTTGGCGGTCAAACTCCAAAATCCTTGAGTAATCGGATGAAGCCTATTTCCATTGACGGAAAACAAGTTAGTGTACATTCTTTCAATGCCCCCCACACCCACCCCCAAGGACTAAGCGTGAATAAGATATCGTAATCATCATTGAAACAAATGTCCATAATTACTTAGATTTAGATTTTATTTCTAAATGTAGGCCGAGCAGCAACAGCACAGCTTGATCTTTTTTGTTTCAGTTTCATAACCGCCCATTTCTTTTTAACCGCATTCCGATATAATCTATATTACAGTACTTTCCCACAGTGTCAACCGGAGTTTTTTTTTTTTACAGCCAACTTACCTTTATATTTAGGTGCGGTGTGCTTCAGCAGTGTATACGAATAACAGTTTTACCCCCATTTACAAACTCAAGAAACTACTTATAAAAAAAGAAAATAAGTTTTTGTCGTGTCCTCTGACAACTGGAAGGCTGGAGGCGGACTCAACTGGGAAATGTCACGTCACAATTGCCCAACATCTGACTTCACGGAAGTCTTATTTTTTGTGGCATAGGCAAGCACTTCGACTTGTTCACTGAAACACATTATTCAAATAACGCAGTCAGCTACAGTGGGCTAGATTGTCGAATACATTTGACTGAATGGATAAAAAGGCTTCATTATCATCTTTCTATGTTCTAAGCTTTCAAATTGCAATCAGTGCTTAATTTGCAACCAATGCTGGCATAGAAAAACATGGAAAGCACATGTTTAGAAAGACGCATTCTTCGGACCAAACTTTTGATCAACAGAGCAAAACAAGTACTTCCCTTGAAACTCCACCACATCCACAACCCATAACAGTAGCTTTATCCTAGTGCCAGCATCCCCTCTAGTGTTTACTATGAGTTGGTGCATGCTTGGACCCTCAGCTATTAATTGACAGCACTGAATATACACCCATAAAGCTCTATGGTAATCAAATGTAAAATTCTTCACTTATTAGACATTTGGACATGCACGTTTGAACTGTCAATATCAGGGGCATCGTGGAATGATTTTTGTCTTACTGATTATTGCATTTTCTCATTATCTTGCCAACTGAAAGCGCCACACTTTCAATATCAGGCTAGCTACATAATGGATTATAAAATAGCCCTTATAAAGTATACATGACAGCTTATTGGCCGTCTTTGATGCGAAAGTAATGTTGTATTTTCAGATTTCTTAGTTTACTATTAAATCATATGAATTTATTGAAAAAAGAAGTTCAAATTAATGTCATGAAGGTGCTCTTTGGTATAGGGAATATAAAAGTTCAATGAAGAAGGTCCAAGGTACTCGTCATATTACTTTATTATTGTGTTTGAATGTTTTGGACATTATCAGAGGTGGATGATGGCCACAAATATTAATTAATATTAATATTATCTCTTCACTCAACAAATAGTTTGGAATCATATTAAGGAAGAAAGCATTATTTTCCCCAAAACGAATTGTGCATTGTTATCAACTTCAAAAGCAGGTTACCATAATGCGCTTCCATCAACATACCGAATCTGCATTTGTGAAGTGCCTAACATTTGTGAATCACATCGTATTCGTGTGTGGATTTTTGAGAGCTTCCTGCCACAGCTCGACTCACGAATAGTTTTTTTTCAAATGGGGAAGCTCTGTAGCCTATCAGATGTGACTTTTCATTTCAGCCAATCACATTCTCGTACACACTAGCGGAAGTCTCTTCACCGTCACAGAGCGCTACTTCGGCGCACTCATATATAAATCAGGAAATATATTTGTGAATTGCTCTGCATTTATTTGTGATTATTGATAGCGATCTAATTCCATAGTTTGCAGACTGTCTATCTGTATACTAACTGTCTATCTGTAGACTAACTGTCTATCTGTAGACTAACTGTCTATATGTGTGTGGACTGTCTGTCTGTATATTAACTGTCTATCTGTAGACTAACTGTCTATATGTGTATGGACTGTCTGTCTGTAGACTAACTGTCTATCTGTAGACTAACTGTCTAGCTGTGTGTAGTCTGTCCGTAGACTAACTGTCTGTGTGTAGTCTGTCGGTCTGTCTGTAGACCACCCAGCAAACACAAACAATTCACAAACACAAAGTGGCTACTTTGCCAAGGGAATCCATACATTGCCATGAGAGTAGAGCTTTAACCTATGGTCTAGTAGCTAATGCTGGCCTTCCACCGTGTGTGTGTGTGGGTTGGTTTGTCCGCCTGCAGTACTTCATACTTCTATATCTGACTTTAAAGATATGTTCTCTCTCTCTCACCCACACACACACTCTCTCTCCCTCACTCACACCCACACCCACACCCCCACACACACACACACCTCTGAACATGCCACATATTTAAACCTTAAGGCTAGAGCTGGCAGGAGTTGACTTGGTCTCAGCTTGTAGTGGGTGTGTGTGTGTGAGCAGGTTTGTGCTGGTTAAAGAAAGGTGCGTCCGGGAGCAGGGGGTTACAACACAACACACACACACACACACACATACACACACACACAGTGTCAGTACGTGTTGTTTCTGTGTAGATGAATGGAGTTTGTCAGTGCAAGGGAGGCACCTCCCTTGTTTCTCCTGTCCGTGTGTGTGTGTGTGTGTGTGTGTGTGTGTGTGTGTTATCAGAATATCCATATTTGTCCATGGTTGCAGACTCTGAACCTT
>JAVQIZ010040618.1:0-10845 GCA_036023535.2 Galaxias brevipinnis | reverse complement strand
ACCCCCCCCCCCCCCCGACCCCCTGGCCCTCCGCCCCAAAAGCTGCAAAACCCTGTGTCCATTGGGTAATGTGGAATGAGGTATAGGGCATAGCGTGAGGGTGCCACACGTTTAGGGGTTAGTCACAGGGTACAGGGGCAGAATGTTAGTGCTGCGTGTGCTGCCTGAGTTAAGTGACTTGACAGGGAGGGATTACCACCAAGTGGGCTCCGAGGCGCGGTGATGAAGGTGCCCGTTTCACTGAGAGTCCATTGTTTCCCCCGGGGATGGGTCGATTGAACCATTGTTACCTTGTCCGTTGTCCCCGGAGAGTAGGGCAGGTGCTGAAAGCGGACCAAATCACAAAAAGGCTGCCCAGTTGGCACGCTTACCATCAGGTCACGCCTCATCATCTATTGGGAAAAGTAGAGGTTCTAAGAATGTCTGCGCGTTAAGCAAATTAAAACCCTGTTAAGATAAAAGGAAAACTCAAACCTTTCATCATGAAACGCTTAGCAAGTTATGATGGACCACACAGAATCTTTCAGCTCAGTTTTAGCTCAGTTTTTAATAAGCTACATTATTTCTAATAATTGTATATACATGTATAATCCAAAGCTTGTTTTAAACAAAGTTTGAAACAAAATGGATACACATTTAGAAAATATTTGTGTAATTTTGCAACTTGTTGTTCTGAGTTGTGCATTATTTTTACATATTTTTTAAACAAAATAAACCCATCTCATTTTACATTAACAGCTTTTGCTGATGTTTTTGACAAGCACATCCTTAACAGGATGAAGCAACGACCATACCACATCACAAATTATGTGAAGGTTTGTGTGGAGTAGCTGACTTGCACTGTAGAACAGGGACAGTGGAAGGTGTTCCTTTTCTATGTTGGTTCTCTAAGACATCGGGAAAAGGCTTATGGAGAAGTAAATATACTGTAGGTGCTATGATTGTATAACCCACAATAAAAAGATATGCGTGTTTTGCCCTTACATACATTGATAATTATGTGCAGATTAATGTCTACCCCTGACCCCCCCCCCCCCACCCAGTGGCTGCTATTTTGGGGAAGAAAAGCTTCCTGACTGTAGGTTCCATGGCATCTTAACAGGGGTGGGATGCAAAGTCATGTGGCTGATTAGACCTGTCATAAGCTCATGGACATAGTTCATTGTACTCAAAGTGCTAAGATTAATCACTAAGTTTTATTCATGATTTTGTCTCTTTTTTACAATTTTGTTTTCCTAGATTATAACTAAGTAAATTATAATTGACTAAATTACAAAATACCAATGTAGGTCATGCAAAGTTATTTACACAACGTTCCCATGAACTTGTAATAAAATTGAAATTAACTATAAAATTCCAGATGAATGACTATCAAGGATGAGACAACTACCTGCGCCACGATCCATGACGAGGCAACTTAAGCTGTGCCCAGTATATCTGTCGGTCTGAAACCTGAAGTGATTCTCTACACTGAATGCAAAGCTAATCGCTACACAACCGCTTGGAAAGAGGTGACAGGAGAGGAGAGGCTATTAATTTCTCACTGGGAAAATGTGTTCTCTAAAACCGTCTGGTTTACAGTAGATCTCCGTGTTTAGGTGGAATATAACGTGCCAAACCCAAATAAATGTTACAGAGTAGATAAACATGTGGCAGAGACTAAAGTAGACAGGATCCACATACACTAAGTGCTAGAAGATATGGACTGGAATTATGGATCCATAAGTACCTACAAAATAGCTACAGTCCTTTGGTTGAATGCGGCAATGCATACCCAACACTGATTAAGTGAATTGTGTATGAGAGCGATCTGATCAGCTCTAAATAGACATTCTGGCAGATAACTTCCGTTGACTGTGTTTTTTGTTTGTACCTCAGCCAGACAAAACCCTGTGTGTCGTGTTATGTCTGACTGTCTCCCCCCAGGGCCAATCAGAGCCTGTTGTCTTTGTTGACGTCTGCTCAGTCAACTGGTGACCTCTTTGTTGTTGGGAGCGATGACAGAAAACAGTGATGATAGGGGAGGGCTTACAGCAGGGTGGCATGTCTCCATGCATTCCTGGCATGGCCATGGCTTCAGAGGGCATTAGTGGGCACATACACTGACATGCCACGGGCCAGACAAACACACTGCAATGGCCATCAGCCACCTCACGGGGGAAACCCACCGCTATTGAAGTACGAATCGAGTATGCTATGGTATTTATCTTAGCCGATCATGGTAAGTATTGTATTGATAGTTTTCGTAGATGTTAATGTCACTTATAAACTCAAATTTTAATTGCGATTTTCAGGAATAAATGTCTATCGAAGACTGATGTGCAATGCTGTGTGAGCTGTAGATTGAGGGGTATCAAGGGAGATATCTGACAAAGATGTCAAAGAGTAAGTAGAGCTCATCAGGCTGATCTTTCAATTAGTTATAGAAAGCTGATTCAATACAAAGATGTCCTGCCTTCTTCACAATGAATCAATATTGAGTGTATATCATAAAATCCATATAGATTAAATAAGTAGTCCATCTTTAGAAAAAAACTACAAATGTAGATACATATCTATTTTATCTAGAACTCCATAACGTGGATTAAATATTCCCCATAATTGTCAAATGTTGAAATACAAAAGAGCCTTCTGTGTCTTTTTGTGACGTCCTCCATAACAATGTTTCTTAAAAGCCTAATCTGATCAAATATGAAAACATGTATGTTAAGTTTAAATTGTAATCCAGTTTACCTATTTAACAAATTTACGAGAGCGCAGTGGAACTTTACGGAACTCCCCCGTGGAGTTGTGCATACTCTAGAATGAATTTGTGGATTCATTAAGCGCTCGCCCTCTGCCATCTTATACTGGCAAGACAGAACCAGAGAAAGGTCACATACTCCGCTCTCTGCGGCTTGGCCCTCTGTGACGCTCGGGACCAAAATAGTGTCATAAAGTCATCCATCATACAAGTTGGCCAAGGGTCAAGCACTAGCTGGCAACCAGCAACACTCATAGTCATTTAACCTACTCAGGGTCAGAACATCCTTAAATATCCAAACATGAATGGATATACAACATGTCGAGGGTAAAGAATGAATGTATGGAGAAGTAACCACCAGTGACACTGGTCTCATGACATTGTGACGCCATCTTTGAAATCAACCAACATGTTACACTGCACAATGTATAGCCCTTGTAAAGTGTAACATGCACGTTGCATTGCCGAACCTACCACCATCCAACTTTTGTTGTCTTACGTTCACTTGAAAAGATGAACCTAGAGCTTGGGAAGACATAATCCCTTCTCCATCTGCTTCCCTTCAGTGCTGGGGCGTGATACGTCTCTCACATCTCAAATCTCTCTAATCTCATTCCAGCCTCAGACACGGAGAACAGGTCCGGTGCTTTTCTTTGGGCTTAAAGGCCTCCGTCCCCCCAGCTCCCTCGATGGCACCTCCACATTAACCTCCCTCGCGCGAGACTTAAGAAGAAAAAAAAAACTGTCCCCTTTCACAAAACTGATCTTACGGATCTCAGCAAATGAAAACAAAACAAGTGGCCCCTTCTTCCCAGAGTCTTCCCATCCATATTCATCTCATAAGGAATAACAAATAACGTATTAGTGCTGACGATCACCCGTAAATATCAAACAATTGCCGGCCCCAGATGGGGAGGATTATCTTGCCTTAAAGTCATTACCATCACATCCTCTCCTTAAGCTTTCAATTCCCTCTCCCAGCCTCATTGTAATACCCTGGTCAGGGATCACTTTTCCATATTAAACTCACTGTTTGCCGATGGGGTCATAAATGCTTTGGTTTCGGAGTGCCAAAACAATGGCCCCCACCAGGAGATGAAAGCCTGAGCATGATTAATCTGAATTAGCTGCTTAAGTCACAAATCAGTCATAACCAGAGGGCCCTGATACAGAGAGAACAGGCGGAACCAGAATCGTCCTAGGTGGTAGTGGGAGGCTCTCTGATGCCCACCTCCTTTGATGTGAGAGGATAGTGTGCGGCTCCCCCTGAAACGCTTGTCAGAACTCGGCGGCTCTTAAAGCGGGGCTGTAAGTCGACACCTCCAAGGAGCTTAGGGTTCCCCCGCCGGAGTTTTGATATCGATTAGATTTGTGGACACCTGACACCGTGAGGCCTGTGGTGAACATCTGCACTGGATAATGAGAGGACGCTGAGCCTCGCTCGCTGGACTATGCCACCTTAGCCCCCCCCCCACTCTCTTTCTCTCACACCTCCTTTGTCCTCCAGACTCTTCCAAAAGTCCCAGTCTCACCCTACACCGAGTGGGACAGGGTCTTTCATAGACCAGAATAAGAACAGCTGTGATTTGTGCGGCTCCCTAACAGAACTCCGTTCAAACCAAATGAATACATCTCATCCTCATTTAATTTTTTTAAATTAATTAATTTGATGGTTCAAAGGAAGCCGGACATATTGTGTTTACGAACAAGAGGGTTGAGATGTTCCTCGATCCATGTGGGCTCTTGCGTTGACACCCCGGTGGTAAATGTTTCCCAGCTGGACGCTAATGAGATGGTGAGAGGCCTACGGGCCCATCAGTCAAAGGCTTCACCACAGCACACCAGCCACTGGGAGGGGAACCGCCATCTCAGTGTGTGACTGGGACAAGAAACACTGCGATTCTCCTAAATCATATTCACCAACTTTCTTAAACACTAAAGACACTGCAAGACAATCATCAAGAAATCCTGTTTGAACACTTCTGGTTCCCTGATTAAGGAACATATAATCCATCCCCAACCCTTTAGGATCCCCAAATGGACTAAACACACTGGGACTGTAATATACACAGTGTGTCCTTTTTTTAGTTCAACTTGATGGCTGTGTTTTGCAGTGGTATGGGTGTAATAATGGCCTGTGTCACCAAGGGGTGAGGGTCCTCTCTGTGGGGTGGTAAGGCGAGCCCTAACGACCTTAGCAACGGCAGCTGGGCTGACCATGTATCATTAGCATTCACTCTGTCACTATACAGCAGCAACTGCTACACATGACAGATCAAAACATCAACAGTGGAGACGGCAAAGCCCATCCAACAATGCTGTTTAAGGCTGAAAAGTCTATTTGCTAATAATTTGTAGGAAGGAGCAAGTTTTCATCAACACATTGCACTAGTAATGCTAGTTCAGAAGCTTGTAGCTTGCTGCGAGTCCCTTTTAAAAGTATTTTCTGAAGCTAGAAGAGTGGAGAGGCAACATGAAATGGGAACTTCAAGTCCTGGTCTCAAGGGGCGGAGAAGGCTGCTGAGGCAACTCTGTCCATTAATTAAGCTTGTCCCATGGACCCACTCGCCACTCGCACACGGTATGCAAACATCTCTGTAGCCGTCTCACATTTCAAAGTCAAGTCCTCATCACCAGCTGTAGACCATGGCACATTTTTCAAAATCTAATGCCACAGGCTTTTGTAATGAAAGCTGCCGCAGGGCCAGGGCCAGAACTGAGCCGTGTTGAGTCAACGAGGGAGGAAAGACAAAGACAGAGAAACAACCATGTTTGATAAGCCACAGATGTCCTACTGGACACTTTTCGACTGCTGTCAGTCTTGAGGAGTCCCAGCTTGCACATGCCTCTAGTTGTGTGAGAACAATTAGTGTGCATTGGATTAACCTGTGACTTATTTATTTCATGAATCCGGTTTCCTCCAATTTACACGTACACAATGCAATTAGATTTGTTCTATCAATGCGTGGACACTGCATGGGACAGGACCCTTGACTTTGCATTACGCCTTACTTGGTAATCCTACACCTTACCCTGTCCCTGCCCCCAATGTCCTTGCTGACCCCACACCGGTGCAAAGCAGAATTTACATTCTTGACCAATCCTTTAATCTCAGTAGCGAAGACTTTCTCATCCCCTGATCAAAACAGCCCTGTTGACACGTCTGCAAAATCCCAAAACACTTTCAAGTATTTCAGTGTTTGCCAAAAGCTGTCCCCTAATTGGCATATTGGTATGAATTGAGGAAGGATGTTGAAAGAATGCTGTATGTATAAACCCTTATAGAGGGCAAGGCTGCTGGTGAAAGATGCATCTTCCTCTGCTCCTCTTCTTGTTCTTTGACAAACCGTGACAAGTATGGCTTCATTAGGAAGGGATTTGAACAAATCCAAGATGGCTGAGGAAGGTAAGGTAAAGTGAGACACCTGTAGAACTTAAAAATACTTGTCAACACTACAGAGACATAACCTAAATCGTATTTGATCAAATAATTAGAGATGTCTCATTGTCACGTTCTTGTAGTCATGTCAGTCACAATCGCATAGCCTGCTAAGCTAATTAAGTCAGTAGAATCTCAACATAATGGAGAACTTGCTTCATGTTGGAAACTGTCGCCTCAAAGGACTTCATAGTGTCAGAGAGTACACTTTGAACATCCTCAGACGCAGGGAATATGCTGTATATGGAATGCAGAAGCACTCTTTAAGGCTAACAGGAGGTGCTAAAGACAACACACTCTTAGGCACAAGGAAAATATCATATCTGATATGATACAGACAGCAATGCTGAAAAGATTGCAAATGACTGGCACAAACATGTATAAATTCGTCTAATGCCTTGCCCACCGTTCTGTAGATAAGAGCTGCCATCCGGGTTTTGATCAATTTACATTTTGATCAAAAAGGGCAACCATGTGACCATGTCACAATAACAGGCCAATTGGATTAGAGGTTTAAAGCAATGTCTGCTTTGTGCGCAAAAGTGAAAGCAGAATGCTGAATGTTTGAACTGAAAAAGGACAATATGTAAAAAAATATCTATTTCAGAATAAATTAACAACAATGTGTTCCCAAACACATTAGCCCATTAACTATAAATAAAATAAAATAAATATTCTTTAAAAAAAATTACTACAATTCTTTTCATATTTACTTTTGTTAGTTGGGAGACTGTTATGTCTAGCAACAGTCAAATCAAATCAGTGAAAACTTGTTGAAACACTTGTTACTGCTGTCCACTCATAATTAACTACTTATCTGGGCCCTTAATGTAATAGCACTTCCGGAAATAACGTAAAGCATAGAGAATTGTGTGTAGAACACATTTTCCTGCTTATAGCAACTACATACAGTCTGATCACAGCACTCACAATAAACTCACAATAGACCCCAGTGTGGATGTTTCAACATTGGCCCTAAGACGCAGACCTCCACATACACACACCCTCATGCGTATCGGCTTACGCAGCGGTGTGCGTGCCAACAGCTAACGCGCTCCGCCACGCACACCCTCGCAGAGTTTGTCATTTTTATTTTCGTGCCCGTCACAATTTCACACATCTTTTCCAGCCTGGTGGGCTAATCCCCTGCGGGTGAGTGTTTGGAGGCTGGCGAGGCCGCGGCGTGCCGGACATGGGCAGTCACGGCCCCGAACGGAGAGAAGAGGTGAGGAAGAGTTGGTATGTCGGGCCTTTTGGACGGCGCTGTGACTTCGTTGGACTTTCACAAGGGCCATTCTTAGAAATGAGCTGGGAGGGTGGAGTGCCACTCACCACGCCCCGTCAAAGTGATACTGACGTAGGCCTGATGATCATGGATGGTAATAAATCCGCCAATTGTACGGGGAACACAGATTCCGCAGTTATCAACACCGCCAGACTTTTCGGTTACGTAAAACACTCTACGAGGGACTTCAAACCCTATGGGGAGAGTCTGATTTTGGCTTTCGCCTTTCATTTCCAGTAGTCATCCTCATGGCATGTCCTCATGCTCGGCTGGTAGAGTCACGGCCTGTGAAATGTGTCGATTACCTCACTGATTTTGCATGGTAAAGAGGCTGGCTGGTCCAACAGAGACATGCGTTCTACTTTGGTAGGCAGAGGATTGTTAGCCCACCACGAAATGAAACAGTCCAGCTCCAAATGGAAACGCTTCAGCTTTCACACATCTTTCTTTGTTTGTTCTGACACACACTTCAGTCTCTTTCACGTCCTCAAAGTGGCACCGCTCACAGGTCACAAAAACTCCTCGTTTGGGTTCCACGGCATTTCCTCTCCAAACTGCACCATAGAACTTACAAGCAAAATAGTTGGTGGTGACTTTAATCACTTCATAGCGCAGACCCAAACGGTGAGTGTGTACTTACTTGGCGTAATCTTTGAGATACGTACTATTGAACAGAAGCATAAAAGCATTGATGTTGCACACATGCTTTTGTGTTATGCGTAATGTTGTGTGGAACTCAGGCTCAGACTGGAACCGGAGGCAATCTCCTGAACGAATAACCGTGGACAGACTAATCCTTATTCCTGGAGTATTATCTTCATAAGAGATGATCACATACGTGATTCACTATGGTGGCTCAACTTGGGCAACATTGTTCCAGCATGATGGCCTCCACTGTTAGAACATGATGACAGACATCCAGTGAGTCAGTAGGCAGGAGCATCACTGACTCACAGCAAGCCCCCTCGTCCAGGGCCCTGGCAGGTCAAAGGTCAGGGAGAACTGGGAGGCAGTAAACACCACTGGTGGGCCAGGGTGTGGGTGTGTGTGTGTGTGTGGGGGGGGGGGGGGGGGGGGGCGGCCGGGGGGGGGTCCTAAAGTCAGGTAGACGTTGTTTGGACGAGAGGTTATTTATGAATGGCAGCCGCTCCTCAGGTCTCGGTTGTCAGGGACGACGGGAGTCTTTGGCGTGCCCAGGGGGATAGGAAGTTGGTCATGGGGTCAAGGGTTGAGGGGAGTACTGAGCCAACAGGTGGGGCCTCACAGGGGCTGGTGGTGGGTGCCCCAGACCGGTCACACCTGTCCCCCCTGTCACTCAGTGTCCCAGCCTGCGTGTGTGTCGTGTGGAACATGACTGGACACCTTTTACTATGAGGGCAGTTTGTTTGTGTTTTTGCACGAGTGCATGATGTTGGTGCATGGGCCAAAAACTAGATAGATGAGATGGATAGATTTAAGTTATGTTTAAAATCTCCTCATGGAATGAATGTTCAAAGAGCTGGTACCATTAAGACTCAAACTGAAATGATAATCCAACATAACAAAATGACCAATCAACATCACAAGTTATGTTAGAATCAAATAATATAAGTAAATTCCCTGTTTGAAATATATATATAACTGATACAGACACAAACACAGATTTTGTTATATTAATTGCAAAAAAAAAAAATTATTCAACCTTAAAACTGTGCTTGTGAATTCACTAATCCCTGATAACTAAGTCTGCTGAGAAGATCGTTAGAAGGTCGTTAGGACAGTAGGTCCACAGTTCCAGGTTGAGAGGTCAACTGGAGGAGCGATATTCGCACCAAGACCATTCTTCATTATTTCCCAGAATAGTGCCATTCAATTGAGGCCTCTTCCCCACGTGGACATCCGTCTGTCAGTGTGCTCCCCCCAGTAAACACTCACGGCGGCGGGCTACAGCAGGGAGCAGCAGGGACCCAAGGCCACACTGTGGGTGAGCCCCCGGAGAGTCGGCCAGTCACTGTGGCAGTCACATCGGCACCGGTCCCCACTTATGTAGCCTCTCATACCGACCAACTGTGTGTGTATATATGTGTGTGTGTATGTGTGTGTGTGTGTGTGCGTGCGTGCGTGCGTGTGTGTGACAGTGCATTTGCCTTGTCAGTGGCAGGTGCAGATTAGAGGGGTACATGACAGGACAGGATACCTGTTGCTTGTGCTCACTACTCTTTCCAAAACATCCCGAGCACACATGCGGACACACTACTCTCTGAGGAAGCTCAATGTAGTGAGTCAGCACTCTCAAGCTAAGTGAATAGTATCTGTTTTTATAAAATGTCATACCCAAACATAGTGATTTTTTGGCAATATAATGTCTTTTGTCGAATGTATTTGTGCTTCCATTGTGTTTGTAAAGTGAGGTATCTCACAAAAAAAAAGTAATTGGTAGATTCTTGCCGAGACTTTGGTAAAGGTTTCAAAGTTATAACTTCAACTTTAACTCAGGACTGGGTAATGCAACTGCTTTGGCAAAGAGGAACACTTCCTCCCACGACCTCCAGAGGGCACTGTACCTACTGTGCGCCGCCTCATCATATCCGTGTGTTTTGAAGGCCATAAGGGACTTTGGGATTCTCCAATTGCAAGCCGGCAGACTGGCTGGCACCCCGAAAGTAGCTTCTTCATCCTAGAGACAGCTGTTGTCTCCGTGACGACACAGGCAACCAATGAGGGTAGGGGCCGGGGGATCAGGGGGAGGGGCCGGGGGGCCTGTGAGGCTGAGTACGATTGAGTGGCGCGCTGTTACTGGGGCCAGTTGGCTTTAGACAGTAAACACCATTCCTATGGTCCCGCTAAGGGAGGAAGAAAGTGAAAGGCAGCCCGGTCCATGTTCACTGGGGCACTTCCGCCGACCAACGCCGGACATGTAACATCCACATCTGAAATCCTCCCCGTTAAATGTCTATGAGAAAGGAACCGGTTCTTAAAGCATTCACTGTAGTAAGCTTTGCTGTCTTTGATGCAAAAAAAAGCATCCTGGTCTATAGGAAGTATTTACATTTAAATACAGATACATGACGCAGCAAAGCAGTTGTTTTAGCAACAACAGGCAACATGCCTAAGTATTCCATTGTGTGACAGATCAAAGGTGTTTGAGGTAAATCCTACGCTGATATCACACTGCATGTTTGAACTACAGGGGAAGGACAACATCATATTTTGGCAGGTCTGCTCTGCCCCGTTTAGGAGACAGGTGGGGTTAATGGTTGGGTGTTTATTGTGACAAATTCTTCCAACGATGTCGGCGAAGGCATAACCATTGACAGGTGAAATAGATTTACACTAGGCTTACAGAGGCACTTTCATAAGAAGCCACAAATACAGGAACAACACTCTTCCATAAGAGTA
>JAVQIZ010040573.1:0-11602 GCA_036023535.2 Galaxias brevipinnis | reverse complement strand
GTCCATTTTTTACCCACAATCCTAGGGAGGTCCCCCCCCCGGCGCGGGGGCCCCCCGGCCGGGGGGGGCCCACCCCCCCCCCCCCCCTTTGGTGTGGATGAACAGCGGGGTCGGCCTGGGTTCGGTTTGGTTCGCTACACCAGAGTGAAGACGGTGTTGGGTTATAGCTCTGGGAAGGTTATCGTCCTACGGTGTGCCCCTCATCTGGCCTGTAATGAACATGACTGCATGTTTGTTTCTGATGAATGAATAATGCATGCTCTAAACAAAACAAAAAAAAACGAGTCATGGGACTTTACTGCCTGTTAATGTAAGCATACACGTTGCCAGATGTATCGTTCAGCGCGCTGCTGTTTATCATTTTCACTCGCCATGCCTCCAGAGTCCTAGATCAAAGGCCTCTCTGATTAATCATTTAAAGTAAATAAAGCTTGAACCAAATTGTTTATTCAAAACTTTTTTCTTTCTGCCACTCATTCACCACAAATAGTGCATTTGAATAATAACAGGCTCTAATGGCTTTTTGATCCACTTGGTAGTCGCAGAAGTGATCTCTTGCTATGCCCTGAATATTAGATAACCCCTTCAGATATTATACAGATAACAGACACCGAGCAGTAATAACAGAAAAAATGAAGACATCTGAGGAACAAATAGATCAATAGAATAAAACTAAAACAGATAAGACAGAAATATATAATCTGAATAATGAATAAAAGCTCTGTCGCAGTCGACGTGACGGCTAACAAACATAGTGAAAGTAGGGTCTGTTAGCCATGAACAGCCTCCTAAGGAACAGACACATCTCCTAAACCCAGAACCAGAACCAGAGACTTCAAGGGGAATGGGGAATGGGTGACTGGAGTGTGTCACGTAAAGCCAGTCTCTCTGGGCTGGTGCATGACAGGGCCTTTGTGGACGCCGCCGTCGCCCCCGGGGAGCGAGTGGCACCCTGGACCGTGGTGATACATTGGCAAAGTTTGAAACATTGGGTCGCGTCAACCCCCCTTCCCCTTCCCTCTCCCTGTTGAAGGGCGCTTGCAAAAGCCCTCTGTCTTGAGACGGGGGGGAAAAGGCCGTGTGCTCCGATGACGGGAGGGCTCCCCCCCCCTGTTCTCTGCCTCTCTAAATGGGTCATTAGCCGCCGTGATATTATTAGAAACACTTTGGGGCGATCTCATACTTGTTTAATGTGATCATATGAGGGAAACTCATTGTGAGGACTAGGGCAGCCTTGTGGCTTCCCCTTTCCACCCTCTCTCCTCCTGTCAGGCCCTGCTTTGGAAAAAACGAGCGCCGCACAGCGCCACGTCGGAAGGCTGGAGGACGTAAGGATTCCTCATGGACTGGCTGTGTGTTCCATATGCATGGTTACGTGGCAGAGCCAAGATATTCTAATTTCATTGAACTCGGGACTGTGCAGTGTGTGCGGTTCGCGGTGCCGTGTGCACTCCAAGCTGTCAGTGTTTTGACTTATCGGCAAGGGTTATATATATTTAGAGGCATTGAATTGGTCTGCATATGGGGAAGAGCGAGGAGGAGGAGGAGGAGGAGTGGTGACACGCATGAAGCTGGGATTGGAAACGCATTGGAAACTGCACACTGCTTATGGCGGCCTCAAGCTCGGTCCAGTGTGGCCCGTCACCATCGGTCACAATCAATCGCATGAGATAAGCTCGTGCTCTGACAATACGGCCAAGATGGAGTCTGACACAATGAGGTATTTGCCAACAATGAGGCGAGGCCTTGGCAGAGCTAGTTCAAGCGGGCGACGCAAGACAACAGCTATTCTCCACGTCACACCAATCAACCACTCGCATACGCTGATTAGTTTCACCACACGGGTCCCTACAATGGCTCCACTGCTCACTGCGACCTACACAACTCTGCTCCTGTTCTTGTTGTCCTCCACCCCAGTCTCCACGTTCTTTGGCTCTGTTACTCAGTGTCCGTCAGTATCTGTCAGGGGGGAACCTGAAGATATCTGCTGGTTGTTCATGAAGTGTTTGAATGTGACCTTGGGCTGGAAAGTAGTTCACAGCAGAATACACTTGATGTGAACTTTCAATGTATTACCATGTTATATGCAATTAAACAGTTAAACGTATAAGCATATCGTCAGTTGTCCTGACTGAAATATGTATATTACTGAAACTTCCCATTTAATTCTTCAGTACAATGTAAGTTTCCGTTCTTGTCATGAGACAGTCAGCATTTATATCAGGGGGCCTTTTTTGCTGCGTACGTACCGTCAAAGCCGAACATATCTTTGAATTCTCAGCTAACCTAAGGCTACCAACTCTCTACAGCTCACTACAAAGAACTTGCTGGGAAAGTTTTGAGCGAGCGCGGGACATGGATCAATAGAAAGTTGGAGATGAGAAGCTATTCTGTTTTCTGTACCATTTAATTTTTTTGAAATGATGGGCTAAAAATAATGTATTATTAATAACTCGGCAAGAAAATTGTACTCTGTCTACATCAACAAATTCTCACCAACACAATGGCTGTCACGTTCGCACGAATCACAGCAAAAATGTCTGAATCCGACCTACTTAGGTGGATAAAAAAACAAAGTCAAGGACAATGTCATGTGGTATTAGGAACATCCGTATCTTGGGTCATATTGTCGATGCTGTTCAGAGGTTGTTTGGAGCTGACAAGTCACAAGACGCTCAGGTCCAGGGTATTCTGTTCTTGTTTCTGGTCACAAGGCATACCCCCCCCCCCCCCCCAGCTCAAGAAACACAACACACCACAGTGTTCAAGCTGCGTTATCATGCATGGCAGTTGGTACCTGTGTTTCTCCTCATACAGATAGCAGTGATCAGGCTTTTAGATGGAGATTTCAAAAGCCGAGGGGAAATTATCCAGACAATCCGTTACATGGAGAGCTGTCCAAGAGTTGATTTGATGTTTCGTTTAAGAGCCTTGTATTTTTTTGGTCTCGCCGTTCATCTTTTTTAATGAGTACATCACAATGAATGATTTATAATGCATTTCTGTCATCAAACTTCAAGCACCTTTTCACATACAATACATTATTTAAACAGATTGTTATTGTTATGACTATATTTATGCAACACCTAAGAGTAATTTCACTTTCATCTTTTCTTTAGGCCGCTCTATAATGAATCGATATGAAACCAATCAGAGGACTCTTCAGCACATACATAAAATGTCAAGTCAGATAGACTTGTTGTCTTTACATCATTCATGAATTCTATTTGGTTGCTATCAACTTCAATAGTCCCTTCCACAGAGACTGAGTCGGTTAGAAGTTTAGTATTTTTCCATCTCCCGACTGCAGTCACACTGAAATATGAAGAGACACAATTATTCATGAGCCCAAATAAAATGCAACGTCCCATGACATTGTTTTGCACTTTCCCTCATGTCTCTTGCCTCCTTAAGACCTCGTCGGGGGGGTCACATTTGATTAATCTCTCGTAGGAGAAGAATCCCTTTCCTTCCTATAGTTGGGTAAAGATGCGGCCTTCTGACCACCTGGAGAGGATCCGAGACGGAATTCCCGGACACGGCATATTTCGATGGAAAAACGGAAAGGCTCTGACTTCGGGAGCCCCGGAAAAAACGAGTGAGTGAAAAGAGTGTGGAAGCAACACTGAGTAAATCCTACAGCCCTGGTTCTGTGGGGAATAGGCCCTCGGAGGGGGGGCCCTACAATCCACAGGGGGGAGAGAGAAAATGAAATAACACACTTGTGTGTGGTTTTTTTATTGATGGGAAGACCCGACTTGCCGACAAAGCGAGATGAGCAATGCCAGCCTTTTGATGCGATGGGCTGGAGAGCGTGTGCGTTTGACTGTGACTGTGTGGGTGGGGTAAGTGACTCGGTCAGTGGTCTAGCTAAAAGGAGCGTGGCATTTTGGATTTGCCATGACTATTTCCGACCATCACGACCATTGACATCTCAATGAATCATTTGGCCTTTCTGTATACTGTAACCATAGAGTTTAACAGGTAACAAATAAGAAAGCCCTGATAGACTCCATCATATGTCTTAGGCCAAACTGCCTCATCCACCTGTAGTTGGCTAGCTAAGTTTCAAGATTAGTCTTAGTTGAAATATAAATGGTGAATCGGTTTGAAGTCAAATGTTGATAATATTGCATTTATTTAGTTTTCTTTTTCATTATCGACAACTTATTTTTAACTGTACAGCACTGAAGGCACAGGAAAACAAAGGAATTAAACATTATATACAAAATATACAGAATAAATACTTCTACCTAGGTATAAAAGCTATAGTGTGCTTACATAAACCATTTTTAAAAGTTGGACGTCACATACTCAACAAAATAAACACAAGTCCTGAACATTAACCATGACTTTAGTAACTGGTCAGATTTGAATAAATCCACAGACGCACGCACACACACACACGCACACTCACTCACTGTATATAGCATATACGGTGCATGCCAACACGTGACAACATTCTCGATTGATACACATATCAATTGATGTATTCAATTATGGTACAAAGACAGGGACATATTAAATGGACAGTGTCATTCAGCAGGACAGTGTGTCGATTGTCATGCACCATCTTTTGGCATTTCATTAGTGCAGTGCACATTTACAATATAGATACAATTATTCATATATATCTCTCTATATATACTTTCTTCTAAAACTTTAAGTGCTTTGTCTACTAAAAATATGTTTTCGTTCACAGGTTATTTTGTAAAACGCCTTCTGGTTTTATACAAAATAAAACACCTATATAAAAGTAATTGAAAAGATATACAGACACACAGGTGCGCTAAATGAATGTTGCTCAATGTGTTGGCATTTTGTTGACGTCTATAGCACACTGAGCATGCTGGCATATCATCATAACCCAGACTGACTCTATTGATGGAAGAAAAAAAAAAAGACCTGTCAAAAGTCCAACCAAAGATGGCTGCACACCCTGATTAGATTTTTGAAAAGTCCTATTTGGCCATCTTACATCCGTAACCAGCCACGCGTAGTGCCCGTCATCGGAAAATAAAGGGAAACAAGATAATATATCAATTACATTCTGTGCTACAAATAAACTCTGCTACGTACTGTATATGTCCGTACTGTATATACTGGGATTACATGAGCTAGGAGAAGGGAATAGGAGGAAAAGGCACTTGTCTTGAAAAAGGGGGGAAAAAACTGGAACATGTTTGTTTTTTTTTGTTTTTTTGTCAGTTTCCGTTTCTTTTTCAGTTAAATGCTGTTTGATGTTCCAGAACCTCTAAGTAATCGGGCTCGGTGTGTAGGTTAGCTTTGAGTTCAAAGTACTCGTTCTGAGTTTGCTCGAGCATGACCTGCCGGGGCCTCGAGTACATCAGCGTTTCCATTAATTTCAGCTCTTCCTGGTGTCCGGGGACCTGCCGCTCTGCAGCTGGCTGCAGCTGGACCATGTTCTTCCTGAGGTATTCCGCAATCCCCAGCTGCTGCAGCTCCTTCTCCCTCTCCAGGAGGTTCCTGTAGAGGGAGTTTGCGTCGCTCAGAGAGACGAACTCCGTGGGGCCCTCGCCGGCCACGCACCTGTACTTGGGGCCGGGCCCGGTGAGCGGCGAGGTGTTCTCCTTCTCCATGATGCTCCGGCAGCCTGGCTTGGAGGGCTCGTCCAGGTCGTAGTCCAGCTCCGCCTCATGCTCCTTGTGCTGGGCGCAGTAGGTGGGGTTGCGGCAGATCTGCACGATGGGGCTGTGCGAGCGCTCCTCGTACAGGCTGCTGCCCGTGCGGTGGGTCAGCGTGTGGTGGGTGGTCTTCTGCCCGTACATGCTGTAGTGGAGGTGGATGGGGCTGCTTCCTTCGCGCGGCTGCTCCTCCGCCTGCTTCTTCTTGGCCCGCCGGCGCCGGCGGTGCACGGCGAACACCACCGCCCCCGCCGCGCAGAAGATGAGGAGCAGCAGGAGGACCAGCAGGCTGAGGATGAGGACGGAGAGAGGCACCGTGTCCCGGAGCGTGCCGAGGAAGCTCCTGACGGACGTGTCCGGGCCCATGGTGGTGGTGGCGGCGCTCTCGTCCTCGCCCGGGGCCAGGGAGAAGAGCAGCAGGCTGGGACACAGCACCTCGGGTCTCAGGGTCCTCAGGTCGGCCTGGGCCACCTTCTTGGGGGTTTGACACAGAATAGAGCCGCCGACCGTGTCCGCGCGGAGCCTCTCCACCCACTGTTTGAGACCCACAGAGTCGCAGCTGCAGTCCCATGGGTTGTCCTCCAGGGAGATCTGCTCCAGAGAGTCGAGCTGATCCAGCACGCTGCTCACGGGCAGGTGCATGAAGAGGTTTCTCCTCAGGTTCAGCTTGGAGAGGGGCACGTTGCGGAAGATCTGCGGCGGCAGCGCGCTGAGCATGTTGTTGTTCAGAGACAAAAGTTTGAGATTTGGCAAGGGGTTGAAGGCGCCGGGGGCGATGTCTTTGATGAGGTTGTATTCCAGGTACAGGCACTCCAGGTTGTGGAGACCCACGAACATGGTGGAGACCAGCTTTTCTATCCTGTTACCGTTGAGATAAAGCTTCTTCAGATTGCTCAGGCTGAGGAAAGTTTCATTGTCTATGTAATCGATCCGATTGTTGGCCAAGTTGAGCAGCTCCAAGCTATCGTATGTCACAAAGTCGTACTTCAAAAGGCTCTGAATCATATTCCCGGTCATGACAAGTTTGGTGGGGCTCTGCTGAAGTATTCCGATATCTGAAACCCTCTGAATACCCCGGTCTTGACAATGCATCAAAAAGCCCGCTACAGGGTGATTGTGACAGGAGCACTGCTCCACACAAGGGCTGTCAGGAACGTGAGACTGCGTCGGAATTTTGCCGTCATCCTTGGCGTCCATCAGCCGGGGAATCTGAGCCACTTTGGACGAGGGGGTGACCACCATGTCCAACGACTTGGAGGGCTCCTCCAGGTTGATTTCGGCATGGGACGGACAGAGGACGTCTCGCTTGACTTTGGCCAGGACGGTGCCCCTCAAGTGGGGGGGGCTGCCGCACACCACCTCCCCGACGACCGACTGGGCGCGCATGTTCTCCATCCAGATCTTCAGGTGGAGGATCTCGCAGTCGCACACCCACTGGTTGTCCTCCAGGAGGAGCTCCATGATGCGGCCGATGTGCTCCAGGAAGCCCACGTAGGGCAGGGTCTGGAGCTGGTTCCCCCGCAGGTCCAAGTGGGTCAGGGGAACGAAGCGGAAGACGTTAATGGGGAGGAACTCGATGGAGTTATCGTTGAGGATCAGGACCTTGAGTCGGATGAGCTTGTTGAACGCCCCGGGCTCCACGACGCGGATGAAGTTCGTGTCCGCTTGGAGGAACTCTAAGTTCACCAGACCGTGAAAAGTGTCTTCCTTTAGCGTGGTCAGAAAATTGCTGTTGATGTGTAGCTTTTTCAGGGAGCTCAGCTCACTAAATACACCTGGCTCCAGCTCCTGTATACTGTTCCCCCCGAGGTGCAGGGAAACAACGCTCTTAAGCCCTGCCATGTCCTCGGCATGCAACTCCACCAAATCATTTTTGAACAGGTTCAGGTGGAAGGCTGAGCCCGTTGGCACTTTAATTTGGGAGATTGTGCTGATGTTCCTCTGCTCGCAGTTGAGGTGAAGAGTGCCATCTCGCTCTTCGCAGCGACACAAAGAGTCACAGGATTGGCTCAGAGACACCTCGGAGGCCTCGACGTCTTGGGAATTAGCAGCAGCAGCGATAAACAAGGCCAGGGAAACGATGCAGGGCAGCATTTCTGTCTGCTGTGTCTGTATGGAGAGGACAGGGTTAGAGAGACAGAGAGAGATATATATAGATAGATAGAGAGAGGGAGGGAGGGATAGAGGGATAGAGATGGAGAGAGGGAGGGAGGTGTGGGGATGAAGTAGAGAGGAGAGGGAATAAAAACAAAAGTTGAAAAGGTTATGGCATTCAATATAAAATAGGGACAGTCCTAAATAGCCATGAAAATAAAAATGAGCCAGGCTTCCTTTGCCGACCGAGCGGGGGCAATTATACGTACGCACATTTAGAACTAGTCAAACAACACGGGAGATTGAAATGCAGGGGACTGTGAAATTATTTTCAATCATACAGTGGATGACCTTGAATCCATAAAAAAGGTAATAAGAGAACGAAAGTGCGCTTGCACTGGCGATGCTGTGCACCTCAGGGTGTGGAGCCGTGATCTGGCCTGAGCGTTCGTATCCTACGAGCGAGGGGAAACCTGGATGGTTGTAGCTATCGTCCTCTTGTATGTGAGACTTGCATCGTACCCTCTGGCCAAGGCGGATACTTTTTACATGATCAAACTCGTCAACCGTTGTACGTATCGTGTTAAGGCATTGTACAACTCAAGCTCCAAACAACTTTTGATCCATTTTTTGTATGCTTAGGTTCGGAATGCACGGGGTTTATGTCACGGTCAGAGTTCAGCTGCTGTTCACGTGTGGTGTGGAAACTGCAGCGCCTTGCTAATTTCCTCTTAAACAGCGAAGCACACTAACATCGTTTGTTGCTCCGTTTGACAGGCCTTTACAGAGCCTGTGACAGCTTCAGGCCTTGTCGGTCGGTCTAACGTGCCACAGATCAAAGCCTTGAAGCATGCCTCATGCCCGTGGGACCGTGGGAGGAATTATAAATATAGTTGTACAGTATTGGGATGTCAGAGAGGAACAAAAAAAAAAGGGGGGGGACTTTTGACGAATGACTGTTCATCCCACAAACCGCGGGACTGCACGCTGGGAAAGCATAAAGCGGAGCCCACTCTTCTTTCGGGAATTCAAAATGCGCGTCGCTCCGTTAAGGCACCCAGACATTTCAATTAGAGGCGAAGTGAAGCCTTTCCGCCGACCGCTCATGTGTGCAATCGCAGCCGAGGCGAGACTCACACGAGGACGCTGCGTAAAACTCTCCCATAGTAGAAAGGGGCATTGCCCCCCTCCTCCCTCTCTGCAGCCATTGACATGTACACTATGAGCCTGTTTATTATCCACTCTGTATACTGTATAAAAAAACTTTAGCTGACCATTTCTGTGGCCTGGCATAGTGACAGCAAAACAAAACCCGGTGCCAATTTCTAATAGGGTTTTTAGGGTGGGATGTGTGTGTGTGTGCGTGTGTGTTAGTGTGTGTGTGTGGGTGGGGTTGGGGGGCGTTGGTGTGGACTGAAATTGATCAGCGTTGTTGTGGGGAGCGACGCACGTCCTGTCCTCTCCCCATAGGCAGTCCAGATGGCGCTCAGATATTGCCTTGTCGAGTCGTCGGCAGCCACCACGGATGGCTGAGGTGCGCACACACAAAGACAGACGCGACGCCACGTCAATCAAATTCACACATCACCGGTCGCTCGGTGAGGCTAGGGTGAAGTCGAGTTAAAAAGGACAATCACGACTGGCTCACATGCTGAACGCATGGCTTCTGCTGTTACCATGCGTGAATCTGTACTTAAAATCCCATCCTTTTTCATTATTACAAATAAACATGCAGTCCGGCCTCCATACAGTTTGCACAATGCTGTAGGAGGAAAGGGAGTGCTCTCCCTGTCTTCAGATGGTGTCTTTAAAACACTTTAGGACATCCAATTAGCAACACGTACATAGCAATGAATTAGCTGCCAGCTCCCTACTTATCAGCCAAATTTGGCCAATTATATGCACCTCACTCATGCTGCGACAGCCACATAAAAGCTGGCTTAGAAACCAAAGTCTGTTTTTTGTTAATTATTATTATTTCTATCCCCTCCTGCTCACTATCTTGAATGATATCTGGTAGGGTAAGCTGCATATAACAGCATCCCAAGATGGCGTGAAACAATGAACAGTGTTCCGGTTTCACGCTCAATGCAACCGTGGACCACTGCATTAGGGTCTGCAGCTATACCACCGTGCAGCCCACTCACACTTAAAGATGTCTGATATGGCCCACGTACATCTACCGCTGTCCTGTCAGCAGTTCTTCCGAGCTAATGGCTGACCTTTCCAAGAGAGACAAGCCATTGGTGCCCGGCGAGGCAAACACTTTTAGCACAGATCCTTGCGTATCCTTCCATAACACTAGCCCGGTGGTGATCTAAAGAGTTTGATAGCGAGCATATGCGCGACAAGCTAATAATAGCAGCACCACAGGGGGCACACAAGCTCCCTCGGTGAGCGTGATTTAGAAGGCGTGCGCGCCTCAAATGGTCTGTTAAACTAATGCGGCGTAATCATTTCACAGGAATCAGCATGCTAGATCTAGCCAGTAACGTTAAATACATTTTCCCGGAGACAAGACATCTGTAGACAACAGATGCAACTTTGTGTGGGGGGAAAAACCTGCTCACAAATTAAGACGGTTCCTTTTAATTATTTGCCTAGCCACTCTGACTAATTGCTTCAAGGGTAATAGGGTCATTGAAAGAGTTAAGGTGTTCTAATACATAATACACTGTACATGTCACATAAATAGATCATTTGAAGACTTATTAGAAGATTCACAATACACCCCTCCCGGCACGTGCTGCAGTGTCTAAGCCCATGTGTCTGCTCGTCGTTCCTTTGTCTTCCCATACCTTCCCAACCCGCTGGCCACTTCGTTCTCCGCTGGCCACTCCGTTCTCCCCCACCCTTTCCATATGCCTTTTAAAGAAACGCCGTTCTCAAACGTGACAAACCGGAGTGCAGGGAGTTCCGGGGTAATGGAAGATGGCGCAATCATTTCCATTGTAAGGTCAGGCGTTGAAGTACAGCTCATCACTGACGATTTGGACTCCTTGGTCTATGCTATAATTGTGTGGCGTGGCATAACACACAGGGAACCTGCACAGACCTGAAGGAGCATTTGAAGGCCAATTCAATCTGAATACCACATGGCCAATCATGTTGACAGCTGCTAGGTGGGGGTCTCCACATACGCAGAGCGACTGTCAGAAAACAGAGAGATGAAAACGATGTGATATTTGGAGGACGAAGTTTTTTGCGCGGGTGTAACTTTGTGTGGAATCATAACAAGAGCTGGGATTAAAGCCTTTACAGACAACACACAGGCCGACGCCTTCCACGTGCCTGCGTACGATCCATATGATAGCGACGAAAAATAAAACCGTGGTTGTCACCACAGACAGAGAAGATGTTTACAATTAAAAACATGGCTTCCCTCTTAAAGGGTGCGCTTCAGTCAGGACGCAGGCCAAGGGTGCAGGTCGCAGGCCTGTTGAAGCCTCAACCCACTCCTGCATAAGGTTTAACGCGAGTCGGCCTCTATTCTCTCTAACGTGCATGTGTATAACAGCCCCTTTGTGCCGTACTGGTCTCACAACGTCTTAGCTCCCGCAGGGGGAAAAAATCAAATCAACAAGGTGAGGAGGAACGGAGGCGGAAACACAGATAGGTTTCACAGCCACTGCAGGTTATAAGGCGTGTTACAGTAAGCTATTTTCATACTGACACCAGCTCCTCATTAAGTTCCATCGGCTTGGTACTAAGCCACAGGAAAGCAGTGACTTTTGCCTTCCCTTATTAAAGTGTCGACTGGGGAAAGGGTAGCGGTGGTGCACTGCAGGGTTCTGGGCTTGCGGCTGGGGGGTGGGGAGGGGGGGGGGGGGGGGGGGGCGGGGGTCAGGGGGGGGGGGGCAAAT
>JAVQIZ010040553.1:0-16837 GCA_036023535.2 Galaxias brevipinnis | reverse complement strand
CACACACACACACACACACACACACACAGGGAGGGAGGCTGGTGGAGAGGTGGGGAGGTGGAGAGAGGAGGAAGTGGAGGAAGGGTGGGGGGAGGGTAGGGAGGTGGGTGGAGAGGGGTGGAAGGTGAGAGGGGTGGAGGGAGGCTGGTGGAGAGGTGAGGAGGTGGAGGGGTAGAGAGGGGAGGAGGGATGCATGTGAAGGGGTGGAGAGGGGTGGACGGAGGCTGGTGGAGAGGTGGGGGAGGTGGAGGGAGGCTGGTGGAGGGAGGCTGGTGGAGAGGTGGAGAGGAAAGGGCATTCCCTCACTGCATTCTAAAACATGGACTGAAAAAGGTGCATCTTCCTATTTGGCTCTCTCTAACTCGGCCCTTCCAGTGAGATGGACTGCTGCCTCCTGTGACTGAAACACTATTGCTGTTATCATAACACATGCAAACACACAAACATGAATGAGAAGCTGTCTTTATTTAAACAATACACGACTGTACATACAAGAGTAACTTGCTGTTAGACAAGTTAGTCCTCTCTCCTTATTTTTTCCTGTTTTCTTCATCTAATACTCGCTCTCTTGCTCACATATATGGGCCTACACACACACACACACACACACACACACACACACACACACACACACACACACACACACACACACACACACTACCTCTCTGGCACTGGAGCGGCTCTCTCATGCTGCTCCACAGCATCGCTCATAAACCTCGGCACCCTCAAAGAGTGAGAATCTGTCTGCCCAGAGCCCACAAAGGCCTTTTTGTCCCCTCCAGGAACTGGTAGTTGTTCAGGAAGTGATCCACGGTGCCGTGCCTGGGCCCCGGCCCCGTGGCCGTGCCAGCAGGATGATTTATGGCCCGTGTCCTGGCTGGTAGCTGGAGGACGGCCCGCTGTCACTCAGCGGCAGAGAGGAGTTAGCACTGGCCAAAGAGGAGGTCGTCCCCCTCCACCAAGCAACCCCCAGAGATTACAATGCCTGTCATAAAGTGTCTTTGAGGCAGGGGAAGCAGCCATGAAACAATCTGAAGACAGAGAAGATGGATGCCTCATAGCCTTTTGAAACACACACACACACAAACACACCCCCACATACAGGCACACACGCATGTACAAACACACACACACACAAACACACACACACACACACAGGCACACACGCTCGTACAAACACACACACCCAAACCCACCCCCACACACATGCACACACGCACGTACAAACACACCCCCACACACAGGCACACACACACGTACAAACACACACACACAAGCACACACGCACGTGCAAACACACACACACACACACACACACACACACACACACAGGCGCACACACACGTACAAACACACACACACTAACTCCTGGATGTCTGCTCCAGACCCAGTTTGTACTTGCCAGGCTTTTTGTTTTGGCTTATGACAAAAGGTTCTGCTGAAGAAATGATTTCTCCCCCCTGAGACGTTCCTCCTCTCATCTGGGCACAGGGATGCTAACTCGTTAAGACTTCACAAGCTCGCCGGCAACTTTGGGAGACAACTCCTTATTTAGTGGGAGATGTCGGGCCTGAGTCTCTGCCAGCAGGGAAATCCTTTGAGACGGATCGGCAGTGACATGGCCGGGGGGGGGGGGCTCCCAGTGTGGAGGTACATGAAGCCTTATCTGTGAGTCCCGTTCCGTCGCCCCCCCAGAATACCTGCTGCTGCTGTAGGACCTGGGGAAACACTTTGGAAGGGGACTGGACATCTAGTCCCCTCTCTGCTGCCCTCGCTCTACCATTCCTCTCTGACACCCTCCTCTTTGTCTTCATCCTCCCCTTCTTCTCTCTCCTCTTTCCATCACTCTGCTTTTCACCCTGTCTCCTTCCCGGCATTTCACCCCCTTCATTCTGTCCTGATGTGCTTAAGCTTCTCTTCCCCCCTTTTTTTCCCCTCCCTTTCCCCCGCTCTCGCTCAGAAGGAGAAGAAACATGATCTGTTCCCCTCGGTCCTCGGATGAGTGAGCTGCATTTATCTGTGGATTTGGGGGTGACTGCCATGTCTAGCCTCACTCACTTAGCTCACACAGAAGTTTAGACACGTCTAATGTAAAACACATGAGGATCCGCTGGCCCTCTAATCCAATAAGGGTTGCCTTTTTATTGCTCAATTTATGCAGCTAAAACAATGAACAATGCTGGACATGAAAAAAAAAAACTATCCCGATTTAATAAAGTAAGAATAACATTCCTGAAGTCAATGTCAATGTAAACAGCCCCTGTAGCTTACACATGAGTCCTGACTCACAGCGCACGTTTACTGGACTAGTTGTTGACGTGTTACGAGAAAAACAACACATGTAAACATGTAAACTACTATGATAATGCCTTACAATGAATTGCAGCAATTCAATGTTCATCTTGAACTTCCTGTAGTATTGATTTCGGTTTATTGTAACAGGGCTACCTACAGTCACCTTCTTAAACTAATGGCCTAAGTCATATTTTAAAGTTTTTAGAAAAACAGAAAAAACGGAACCAAATATAGAATATATGCTATTTATTCATCATTTAACACAAAAAGATTAAGACAATATATGGCTATTGACATACAACTAACACGGTCCGTCAATTATGTAAAATAATAATTATAATAATTATATGTAATTATTATAATAATTACTTAGGCCAATTTACGAACATGCCGTTGTGACTTAGGAGATTTTAAACCTGACTTAGGCCTAATTACTTCTAGAGTGACTTAGGCAAAACAGTGCACTTATTTTGCCATCTTGTAAAGCTTGTAAAATTGCCTAAGCCACAAGACAATGTGACTCAAGCCGTTTTTTTTTTTCGGAACAGCATGATCGTTTCTATAAGGATGGAGGCAATCTCACCAGAGCCAGCCAGCATCATGAAGAGATGATTTAGGCAAGAAAAACATTTTCCTCAAAACATGACTTAGGCCATTAGTTTAAGAAGGTGACGCTATATACCTTAGTCGAAACATGAAGATGATTTTTTATTATATTATATTTATTAAATAACAAAACATAATAATGAACCTTTTAGATAAAATAGCTAGCTTGATGTTACTTGATGTATGTGACCTTGAGTAGCACCAGAGCAGACACAGGTAAACAGGCCTTAAGTAGCCCTAGTGTCTGTGTAGATCTGTGGTGACCAGGTGGATGACACAGTACACAGACCCTGCTGTCCACCACCACTCACAGGCCACATCAGAGCTGCAGGCCAGCTCACAAATATTGACTTTCCAATAACATAGACATGCAGCGGCTATCATATGGCTCCAATGAAAGCCTTATGACATAATAGCGCCCTGACGGGGTTAAGACCTCATTATGGCCCAGGCAGGGCCTCTGCTTTCTCTCCAGCCTGGCAGCTCTGTGCTTGGATTGGCTCCATCCGAACTGGAGGGGCAATATGGAGTAATTGGCGGAGGCCGAGGATGGTGTTACTGTGTGGAGGGGGCCTGGATGTGGTCTCTGCTGCCCGCATTCGGAGTTCTTAACCTGGTAATGAGCTCTCCAAAGCAGACCCCCAGCCCCATTAGCCTTTGAACTGGGACACAGAGAGGAGGGGGTTTCATGGGGGTTGAAAGAGGGAGCGAAGGAGGAGTTCATATAGAGAGAGAGACGGAGAGAAGCATGGACAGACAAAGAGACAGGGAGAGTAAGACAAAAGAGGAAAGAAAGATAGACAGGGAAAGAGGACGAAAGGAGAGTCACTTTTTGACCCCTGGTCCTGCCTTCTTCCCGTCTTTTTGAACATGTTGAACAGTAACTACACTGTAATGTGTAAAACTAGTAACATGTATTATTTTCCCAGTCAAACGCCAGCTCTCTTTCCAATGTACTGGAATCCACAAAGGCCTTAAATCCGGCTGTTTAGTTTTTCACTGACTTCGGGAATGTTGTTCCAACTTTATTACATCATCTTTTTTTTGTAATTGACCAACATACCACCTCTACACCAAAATCAATCACGTGCACGCTCTAACCAGAAGGAAAAGCTTTAGTGAAAGATACTCTTTTTGTGTGCTGGAGAAGCGGCCGTGTGCGGGAGTGAGCCTGGCAGCAGCTAAGAGGGAAGGACGTCCTGGACTTAGCTGTTTGCTCAGCTCTAACCACAGACAGAGAGAGTGGTTTCCTCCAGTAGTATTAGCTCTTGATTATTTGCGTTAACCGGTACTTAGATTTACTGTTTGGGTAATGGGATCTGACTGCTAGTTAAGCAGCAGCACAACTTGGAGGAGGAAAGCAGGCCGTAGTTCCCGTTCCTCTCTCTGTGGACTGGACCAATAAAAAGGCTGCTGGCGGTGCGGTGCCCAGGGCCCGGGCAGGTCTCTCCCTCGCTCCCACCAGGGGGACATTTGGAAACAATCAGCCATGTGTTTTAAAGGGACAGCCCCCCCCCCCCCCCTTAGATAAGGTATCTATGAGCGAGGCTACGAGCCCCTGCCTGCACACGGAATTCATCACCTCTGTTTCCTGTGGGCCGTGTAGGGGTCTCCTCGTTCTCACCCGTCAGGCCAGGGTGTGTGTGAACCTGGAGGTGCAGTCCGAGTGTGTGTGCATCTGTGTGTGAACCTGGAGGTTCATTCCGTGTGTGTGTGTGTGCCTCTGGGTGCGAGTGTGCGAGCGCATAATGAGAGACACACAGACATGTGTGCAAAACGGGTGAGCTTGTTTTATTGTTCTTTGGGGGGAGCAGGCCCAGACGGTTGGAGGTGTGCTTGATTCGAGAGGCCCCAGCCCAGGTGGGGTTTGTAAACCCTGGGTGTGCTGTAAGGTCTCCTCCTAACAGCTGCTGATGGAGGACATAAATGTGTCCTACAAGGCAGTAGCCTTTACATCCCTCTGCGATGAGCCCAGGCACCTGCTTATAAAACCGCCCAACCAAGCTATTCTATCTGTGCTCCGTCTAGACAGTTGTCATACTGGGTGTGTGTGTGTGTGTGTTATTGCGTGTGTATGTTTGCAGGGGAACGAGGGTTTGTATGGATTGTCTATGAGCTTATGTGTTGTGTGTCTCAGCGTGGGCTATCCGGCGCACAGACATTTGTCTGGCTGGAGTGGGCCGTCCTGAGAAGTGGGCTTTAAGAAGGACCCCCCCTCCCCCCCCAACCCCCCGCCTCCTACAGAGCCTTTCTAACAGGTGAATTCCTCCTCATCCACCCAAACACGTCGCTCCATTCTCCAAAGATCTAATAGGGTTGGGTGACCTTTGCCCCCCTGGCCAGAGGCCCCTTGTCTTCACCTGGTATTGGGCTGGCCTGGTGTACTACACCTTCCTCCAGCACAGCCCCACTAATGCCCTGCCTTTGTCCTGCTGCAATTCACTCTGACTCTGTTCAATTAGTTAGCCTCGCTTCCCCTCCCTGCTGGGAACTCATAGACAGAGAGAGAGAGGGGGGGGGGGGGGGGCAGGAGGGTGTGGTGGTGAAGGAGGTACCACATGAGGAGGAGGAGGAGGAGGAGGAGGAGGAGGGGGGGGGGGAGGGAGGGGAGCTGGTTAGGGATAGAGGAGGAAGCAGACATTTGTAAAGTTTTTCTTCATGAGCTGAGAGGGAGAGTAAAGAGGGAAAGTGAAGAGTTTCCAAACAATCTAGAAAGAATAGAAATGCGTTGAGTGGAATTCCGCTCTCTCTTTTTCTTTCTTTTCCTCTTGCTTTCTCTCTCTCGCTCTCTGTGTCGTGCAGGCTCTATCTCTCGCACTCTCACTGTCTCTCTTTCCTTCTCCCCCCTCTCTCTCTCTCTCTCTCTCTCTCTCTCTCTCTTTCTCTCTCTCTCTCTCCCTCCCTCCCTCTCCCTCTCCCTCTATTCACCTCATTGTTTTTGAGTGTGCCTCACTCTTCTCCTACCAGATTAGAATGTCAATAATAGCGGGCCCTCGGCCCCCGGACGAACCCAGCAGCACAGAACACGACAGATTAGCCCAGAGAAAGAGATTACTAATGAAGTGAGAGACGGAGGGATGGAGGGAGACGGACCCCCAACTCTGGTTTTGTCTTTGGCCATTGAATGCACACCGCTCCTCCCAGACAACGGAGCTCCAGTTACACGGAGAGGGGAGCTCATCTCCTTCACAGAGGGACATGGGAGACAAAGGCCAGGAGCACACACACACAGGGCCTGGTACACAGGGGCCTGTTTAATAGGAGGGAGCAGGCGCACACTCCAGGCCCCCGGGACGGAGAACAATCACACACACACACACACACACACACACACACACACACACACAAACACACACACGCAAACACACACACAGGTTAGTAGTAGGTCCACCTGTACCATAGTATTCCCACCTAAATATATACACAGAAACACACACACACTCTTGTGAAATCAAGGAAACCACTAATGGCCTAGGAACGGACTGGTCAAACAGCATGGCTGGAGAGCTGAGTGAGTTTGGGTTGTCAGAGAGGAGGAGGCCGCCGTCCAGGCCCATCATGGGGGCTGGAGTCTCTGGCGGCCGACCACAGCTCTATTTCCCCCAACACAAAGACGGGCGACGGGCGCTCTGAGTGAGCAGCGAGCCGCATCCATCCGTGCTGCAGACGGGGCTGGAACAATGGAGCCCTGGGCACAGAGCAGCCAGGGGCCCAGAGCCAGGCTCATAGCAGCTTAGCGCTCCCTACAATTAGCCTCATCAAGCAGGAAGTCCTGTACACATCCTATCTCTGGCCCACAGCATGGAGGGGAGCTCTGCTCATGTCTGACAGGGACAATGGCGTGTTGATCTCTGTTGCTATCCACATGCCACCACAGCTCTTAACGAGCTCCATTGTCCTCTTTACAATTAATTAGGAAGCCTGACACTCAGGAGTGTGCTGTGAACCTTTCCAACGCACCGCCGCTCGGCCCTCGTCCTCCCGATGTGAGAACGTGGCCCGTGCGATGATCTCAGCGCTGCTGCCTCGCCACAACAATACGCCGAGAAAACTCTCCGTTCCATTCAGCCGCGCTCCCTGAAACGCAGAGCTCACTCCTCTCACTTTGAATTTCAAAACACAACTTCAGTGTGTGTGTGTGGGAGAGAGAGAGGGACGGAGGGTGTGAATGTGCTCTGTCCATTGAGGGGGCAGTGAGTGACAGCGAGGTTCATCCCCAGGGCCGGCTCACTAAGCTCCGCTGTGGGCACAGCCCATCTCCCTGACAGTCCAGGAGCCTGTTTGGCCGCTGCATGGATTAAGCTCCTTTGGCTGGGAGAGGGAGTGAGCGCGGCGCTTTCCCACAGAGGTGACAGGCCATCAGCGCACACAGGACAGGGGAGACAGTCAGGGGACATCTGCATTCATTCAGGACAGCGGCTTATCCCCACACAGTGAGCGGCACGCCCTCTCCGCCCCTCCTGGTCCCGGCTGAAACGCTGCCTGCCTGGCGCTGGCTGTCCCCTGGCCGCTCTTGACACGGCATCTTGAGAGCCTGAATGACAGACCCTGCTAAGGGGCCTCCTCCCCCAGGGCCCCTGGCTACGCTTTGGGATGGGCCCTAGAATTCAAACTAGTAGAAGAGACCTATTCAGTTTAACCCTGCTGGACATGATTTAAAAGACCCCTTTTCTTCACATTTAAGTTTGACTTTATTCAAGTTTTGCTGACACTGCACAGGCTAAATTCTTCTCAGTTTTTGTCGGGGCATCGACCATCCTTTGATTTTGAATGTGGATATTCTAATGATTCTAGCTCTAGGTCCAGGACGTTTCCCAGTGCTGGTAGGGCCCTCAGTCTAAGGAGGCAGGGAGAGCCAGAGGCAGGCCGGTCCCGGCCACCTAATCCTCCTCTCCCATTCAAGCAGCTCTGCTAATCTCTTCTACACCACCACCACCTCCACCTCCACCCTTCACTCAAGAGGTGCACAAAGGGCCCCGGCCCGCCTCCCCAACCTCTCCATCATCCCTCCTCAGAGCCCAGCGGCCCCGCCCAGCACAGATACAGCGGGAGGCCCCTGCCTTTATCCATCCTCTAAACCCCCCAGGCCCATAATCCTACCAGTCAGAGACAGAGGGACAGAGACAGAGAGAGACACACAGAGAGAGAGAGAGACAGAGAGAGAGAGAGACAGAGAGAGAGAGACAGAGAGAGACAGAGACAGAGAGAGAGAGAGAGAGAGAGAGAGACACAGAGAGAGAGAGACAGCGAGAGAGAGATAGAGAGAGAATTGCTTCCAAGTTCCAACTTTTTGGCTTTAAGAATCTCTTTCTCTCTCTCTCCCTTTTTTCCTCTGAAGTGATAACAAAATGGAGTCGGAAACTTAATGTTAACTCCAACTTCACAAAGGGCACCAGAACATGGACCAGCAGCTAACCAGGAGTTCTGGAGTCCTGCTCCCTCTAACATAACATCCATGTCACATCCATCCATACCTACACCCAGAGAGTGTGTCATGTTCAAAGACACCTCAGCACACTAGGGGGCCTGGTCCTGTTAGAGAGAGGTGCTGGTCCGGTCCCTGATCAGCACACTGCTCCCTTCTTATTTACTGCTCATATCTCTTCCATAAGTCACCGCTATTCATAAAGCATCTCTCCCATAACTCACGCCTCCCTTTATGAATAAAGTCGGCCAATTTATGGTGATGGCGTGGAGCGCTGGCCTCCCCGGTGACAGGCTCCCGGCGGTCTGTCAGGGCGAGCGTGGTGCTGGCGGCCCTCCATCACACAGCCTCCAGATGGGCCGTGCTTTATCGCTCCCTGGTCGGTGACATCACCCCGCCACGCGCCCACAATTGATGATGAAAGCAAACAGATCTATCTTAACTCACATTTACCAAATCAATTTTATTTTTTACAGACCTCGGCCTATCGGCATATTGACGGTTGGAGGGGGAGCGAAGGAGAGACACGGAGGAGGTGCGGGGGGAGGGGTAAATGGTGTTTACCATATTTAATGCGGGGATGTCATCACTGAATATCCGTTCTGAATAATGTGGCATTTCATCATAAATTCTTTACAACTTATTTACTTAATGGAAAGAGTTATAGTCCCCTGTCAGCTTGGTAATTAAACATAATGATACAGTGCTGCCTCGCCTGGATCCCATCTTTCCTCCCAATCTCCCCACTCCTAGCTCCTCAGCTTTTTAAATACATATTATTCAGCCTCCCCATAAATTACCTCCGGATTAAAATTCATGAAACCTTTTCCCTTTTGGTTCCTTCCATGGGAAAAATAGAACCCGGAGATCTTGTTCAGCCGATCGTAAATCTCTTCAGTGGGAGACAGGGACCCTTTCAATCATATTAAAACCCAATGTTTGTGAAATATGTATAATAAGATTTTATTTAGATTTGAGGACAATTCAAATATGGAGTCTGATGAAGTATTAACGAAAAAGTAAAAAAAAGAGAAGAGGTATAAGTCCAGAGCAAACCCATTTCCTTGAACTCTATCCGAGCCAAACCACAGACCCAGTCCGACCTGCTGCTTTGTAATGCTAGCGTAACCATAGGCCTGCCACATCCAACACTTCAACTATTTATATGAACCAAGGATGGCATTTAACCAACACATTTTGACCTCTTGAACATTAAATGGGATTGTGGGACGTTTTTTGGGACATTTCTGTGGGCACTACAAAGGTGTCTAATTTAACCTTCTTTATTATTATTGAACACCACTAGCCTACTCCTACAAATAATTAGCTTGTTTATCAACTATGTGGTGTTTCTGATAGGCTTATCCATGTCCAACTAAAACCCTAAAGCACCTGAGACTAAATCTAAATCTAAATCTTCCAATCCAAATTAGTGACCTGTTTAGGGGGACTCAATTAGGCTGATACCCCCTCTTGCCCCGCCATCTTAGTAAAATGAGTCTGGGCTGACACAGACAGAGTTCACCCCTGACCCCTGGCTTTGTCCTATGACCCTGCTTTCGATTTTGCCTGTTGACTGACCAATATGTGATTGGCACACCGGCCACCATGGGTCTTTAACTTGGATAAGGCGAGGGATTTATGGCTTTTCATTTTAATTGAGTTAAGAGCATAGACCTCGTCAGCCTAGGGCTCTGATCCCCTTCACCCAGCCATTACATCACCGGGTAACCCACGGCAACATCTTGCATTCAAACCCCAGGGTTAGAATTGGATCCTGATGACAATGGGATAGAGACTAGAGCTAATAACAGGGGGGTCTGCTTTTCCTGGCCTGTCTCTATCAGGGTGAGCCGTACCCTCTTAGCCCACGCATACAAGAGAGGAAGGGTCTACCTCACCTCTCCTCCTGGGCTACAGAGAGTGGGGATCAGTGAAATGAGAGGGAGGGTGAGTGTGTGGAGGAGGCTCTCTCCAGTCAGACAGTGTGTGTTCCTACCTCCCAGCCCTGGGTGGGGTCCCTCAGACATGGCCGCTGCTCGCCCACGTACGGCCCGAAGCGCTCGCCCACGTCCACCGTCCTCCGGGCCCAGATGCCCAGGTCGGCGCCCAGTATGCCCGACGCCCGCAGCTCAAAGTCTGGGGGAATGGGCAGGTCGTCCTGGGGAAGGTAGATGGATGGGTGGTGGGAGTAAGGGGAGGGCTCCAGGGGGGAGGCCTGCTCGCCGTACAGGGCTGGAGAGGGAGGGTCGTCTGGCAGAGCCATGGAGGACAGTGTGGGGTCCACGTCCTCCAAGGTGCTGGGAGGATACACAGTGAAGTCATCATCGTCGCCTGGGAGACAGAGGAGATATTCCACTTGAGGGCAAGGCTACGATTTTTTTTATAAATTGGTAACGACGCTAAATACATTTTATTCACCTAAATGAAATTTTATTTTCGTAGTTTTAAAATGTCTCACTTAAAGAAAAAACTAATTTAGAACTTCAATCTTTATTTAAGGTTTTAAGAAACTTTTTTTGTATAACTGTTTTCAATTCAAATTGGGTTTAGAGAGATACGAAACAATGGCAGTAATCATGTTGAAATGACACAGATAAGTCCAAACTCTCCCAGGTCTGTTCCAGTAGATCTGGGAGTGTGTAATCTGATTTTACCACATCAACACGATGGAGGCACTTAAGAACTGCGTGCTCTCCCTCTGTCCACCACTGAACTTACATCAAAACATACAAGGCCAACTCCATACACACAAATATTTGAGTAGCAGGCAATTCAAACAAACACAAGGTGAGAGGAAGGTGCCCACGGGACTGTGAAAACACTGAGAGGTGTTGGATGACAAATCCCCAGCCCCGCTCCCATTGTGCCCGCTGACACCCTGGGCCAGTGCGAGGAGAAGACGGTGGTGTGGACTGTTGGTCTTTGAACTTCAGAATGGGCTGCCTCCCTCTGTCTGTTTATTGACTGTTCAAAGTTTCCCTTTCCTGACCTGTTCTGCCGCTCTGCAGTGTGAGTACAGAACACACCACTGCTGGACCACAGGGTCACTGTTAGTACAGTGGGAGAGGACACAGTTGTTTGACCTTCGACCCCCACAATGGGCTTGGTAAGGGAAGGTCACATGCGGCTGACAGGTGTTTGTGTTTGTGGGAGTGTTACAAAAACACTGCCACCAGGTGACACCTACTGTCGCTGTCCATAACCGCCACTACAAACAATTATATACAATTTCTGGATAAAATAATGGGCCTTAGCTGGTGCCTTTCCTCCTCCAATGGGAGAAGAGACAGACTGAAAAGACAGACAGTCTATCAGACCTGTTGCCCATGGAAGACAGACAGGCAGACAGACAGGCAGAAAGACAGGCAGAAAGACAGGCAGAAAGACAGGCCGCCAGACAGACAGGCAATCAGTGGGACAGGAAGCGGCCCACAGGAAGTAGCTGCTCCCCCTCGGTGCATCTGTGTCAGGCTGTGGCTAACATGCTCTGACAGGCCTGGGAGGAGAGGAGAGGAGAGGAGAGGAGAGGAGAGGAGGAGGAGAGGAGAGGAGAGGAGGAGGAGAGGGTGGCTGCTAATGAGGCTGGACTGCACATCCCTGAGCCGGACGGAACGCATCAGAACATTCCTGCTCGACTGTGTGACACTGCACCGCTGGGCTGCCGGCATAGCCCTTTCATCCCAACACACACACACACACACACACTCCACCACGAAATTACACACACACACACACACACACACACACACACACACACACACACTTCGAACTTGCCGCTGTTTTAACTCCTCTTGTACTCTCTCCTTGTTAATCAGACAGACACACACACACCGAATTACACGCAAGTACGCACTCACACACGAATACTCTGACACTCTGCTGACTACCTGTTTTACAAAGGGACAAAAAATCAGTTAGTCCGTTTCCTTAAAGCCAAAGCAAAAACAAGCAAGCCTCCAAGTCCTATAGAGCTGTAATCCACACCAGAGCCACAATGAATTGTCAAAACAAAAGTGTGCTAAATGTCTTATGTGATCAAATATATTTCCCTGCAAGCTTTTGCTGATTCAGGGCATCCCATGTCAGGCTATGTATTCATATTCCATAATCTCCCTCCCTGCCCGTAGCCCAGTCACCAGGCCTGTGTGACCACTGTGTTTGACAGACAGACTGTGTGGCCCCAGCGTGTTTAAGGAAAAAAGCTTTTAAACGTCAGCCGAGCCGGGCCGGACCTGAAACCCAATGTGGCGCTGAGAGGACGGGTAATGATTTTCAGTACAGGGGCTGTGTAACATGGTTATAGCTCTGGATGTGAAGACGGCCACATGCTTTGAGACCCAGGGCTTTTAAAGGTAACTGAATCCCTCCAATGCTGCTTCTCCTCCTCGGACATTTTCTTTGCACTGGTCTTCGCATTTCTATTTGATTCAAACCAGAAACTCGCAGTCAGGTTGATTTAAGGGAAGACTTTTTGATTCCTAAACGTCTAGATTTCAGAAAGGTAAACGTCGCCCCAAAACAAAATATGTTATGTTCACTGTTCTAAAAATGGTGATTTCAACCTTGGATGAAAGATTTGTCAAAGGCTGTGGCTATATACAGATGATGAGTAAGAAGTGGGCCCATAGTATTGAGGACAATGTTCACTTAGCCAACTGTGTGTGAATGTGTGTGTGTGTGTGTGTGTGTCTGTCTGTTTGTGTGTGTGTGTGCGTGTGTATGTGTGTGTGCCTGTCTGTCTGTCTGTGTGTGTGTGTGTGTATGTCTGTGTGTGTGTGTGTGTGTGTGTGTATGTGTGTGTGTGTGTGTGTGTGTGTGTATGTCTGTGTGTGTGTCTGTGTGAGTGTGTGTGTGTGTGTCTGTCTGTGTGTGTGTGTGTGTGTCTGTGTGTGTATGTCTGTGTCTGTGTGTCCTTGTGATAAGGGGCAAACACTTGTGTTTATTTGTTCAGTGATGGACATGACCTCATAACTTGTGAGTTAACGCCCTCCTTCAAAGAAAAACCTGCTAAGAACTGTGGGTAAAGGAGGGAAACTCCTGCTAGAGGAAACATCCGGAACATGACTTTATCAACATCAGTAAGGAGATGACAAACTCGGATAAAACACAATGTAAAAAGCATCCCTCAAATCCTTAGATAACAATGACCAGATGCACTGATAACGGAAAAAGGCGTAACGATTATTCAAAATTACAAGATAGTGTATCCATGTCGATGACACTACACACACCCACACACACACACACACACACACACATACACACACACACACACACCCACACATAGACACAAAACATAATGGAAGGTATGAACATAAAAACAGCGGATCTCGATTCAATGCCAAAGTTATATAAAAAAAAAATTTAATATAAGGGACCGGAATAAAAAAGGGGATAATTTTAAATGAATAACGTATAAAAGAGCAAAACTAAAACATCTCCTCAATCAAGACAAATACAATATACACATAGCCAAATACATGAAATTGTGCACATTAAACAGAACTTATGCTCTCTCTCTCTCTCTCTCTCTCTCTCACACACACACACACACACACACACACACACAAACACACACACACACACATTTGCTTGCGCGCCACACCAAATTCATACATTTTTATTAGGAGGGAAAACATTTGTTCCCGCGCCTGCTATCTGCATGGGCGGAATGATTTTCACCTCTGCCATGAGGTGTTGGGCCTACTCATACATCACACGATTACCCTGAGCAGCCAGCGGCCCGGCGTCATCAGGGAGTGAATTAAAGATGATAGAAGGAGCTATTAATCACCCTGACAAAGCCCCTAATGGAGGAGTGACCCAGCCACTGCCCACGCTACGCCAAGGGACGCACACATGGGACAAAACCAAAACATATGTTTACAAAGAAAGAACCTACCTGTGGACACAGTCTCTCCCTTCTGCTTCCCCCCTCTCTCTCTCTCTCCTTTGCTGTCTTCATTCCTCCCCCTCTCTCTCTGTCTCATTTTCTCTATCTACGTTAGTCTGGCGATTCCGTTTTCCAGTCCCCTCCGTTTAGTTTTGAGATCTCAACCGATAATTCTTGTCCTCTGTTTTACATTTTGAATAGTTCATATTGATTCATTCAGTTCTCATCAAATAAAAATAATAGATATTTTGGGCTAACATTTCTGTACATATTGTTGGCAGCTCATGACAGATAGTGCTGGTAATGGTGAGGTTATCAGTCACCCAGCCAGAAGCACTATGTCCAGCCAATCACAAAGGTCAGAACATTTGATTGATGGGGGTCTTCTGTGGTCATGAAATATGGAAATGAACTCCTCACCTTATAAGCGGGTCTTTGGCTGCTTTCTAGAGCTCATTGGCTGCCGTTAATATCAGACAGGTGGGAGGGCACATGACCTCGTTCTACCAGTCATGTAATCACATGACCCCCCCCCCCCTCCCCCGTTGGTCATTCCTGTCTTGCCAAGAACTACTTTACCATTGGCAAAAGCAATTAGTCAAATATAGCTATGGGTTTGACACCCTTGTTTAACACAGTTCACTATTGCTAATCCAAAAAACACTTTTCTTTTATTTAAATTCTTAATTTTTGTTATTTGTATCTGTCCCTTACTAGAGTGTTTACGAAGTGTTTCTCAAGACAATTATGAAGACAATTGAACACACACACTCACACACCTTCTACCGCTGCCTCCAAACAAAGCAGATCCACAACATCTCAAGTGATTCTCAGGCTCTGACAAATGGCGATTGGATAATTACTGTTGATTCGCACTAAGCATTTGTGTTATAATTACGGTTCGTTTATGCCTCGATTTCCTCTGTGGGGTGTAAGGGAGTGTGTGCGAAGCCCCCATGCCCTGGGGAGAGGCAGTAAGCTTCATAATTAACTCTGGCTTTGTGCTTAATGAAGGCCTTAGCGCTGCTTTGTGGGAATCCTTCAGTCCCTCTGTCCACTGGGTTTAGAGTGGGACAGGCTGATAGAGGGGCCGCCCAGGGGCCAGCCCAAACTACCGTATGGACCCAGGAGAGGATGACCACAGCCAATGAGAGGGAACGCAGACAGACGACTGCTTGCTTTTTAACAACACCAAAAGGAAAATACAGGACATATTCCAAATATATATGCTACACCGTTTTTAAAAAGTGCAAAAGACAAAGCAGAACCATGTCGACCCGAGGCTGCTGGGCACACACACACACACACACACACACACACACACGCAAGCATATACCTGCAAACACACACACACACACACACACACACACACAGGCACGCATGTACCCACAAACACACACACACACACACACACACAAGCACGCATAAGGCCGCAAACACACACACACACACACACAGCCACGCATACACCCGCAAACACACACACACACACGCACACGCACACACACACACAGGCACGCATACACCCGCAAACACTCACACACACACACACATGCGCACGCATACACCCGCAAACACACACACACACACACACACACAGGACTAATCTTTCTCCTGCCACAGTGACCAGAGTGAAGCACTTAGAGACTCCTAATTAATGAGAGCGTTGTCTATTTTTCTCCTCTGTGTTAGTCAACTTCTTGACTATGGAAAAACACTCAATTAAGGCCTTGCCACTGACTTACCAATTAACACTATCCAACAACTGAGCATTAGGCGTGCTCCCTCTGGGTATACAGGCACACACACACACACACACACACACAGACATCTAATTAATTAGCGTTAGTTGTGATTAATAATGAGGCCCTTTTAATGGTAAATTTGTGCCGCCGATGGCAGGGCTGACACAACAAAGGCGGCTGTGGAGACAGCAGGATTTATCTGGGGAGCGCGCAGGGGATTTTACCATGTTTCTCACAGGGCTGACAAATGGCCTATTAATTATCTAATGTTGTCTGACAACAGGCGCTTGATAAAGATGTATGTTTGGACGAGGTTGGGAGGGGACCAGGGAAACAGAGAAAGGGGGAGAGAGAGGGAGGGAGAGGGAGAGAGAGAGAGAGAGAGCGAGAGAGAGAGAGAGGGAGAGAAAATAGGGAGAGGGAGAGAGATGTGGAAGCAGAAAGAGGGGAGGTAGGGCTTGCATATAGATCACAACATAGTTGAGGGGTTCTGCATGGAGATGCATGCAAGCAAAGACCTGAGCAGGCAAGCACACACCCACGTACCCAAACACACACACACACACACACACACACCCACCCATACGAACACACACGGACAAATACGCACACAGACACACACACCTAAAAACAGACATACATACATGCACACACTTCCTCTACAGAATAAAGCTCCATTGATGTCAAAAACACCACATATATTCCAGGGCACTGTAGTGAATGGGGTATGCATATAGTACTAAGTACTACTGTGATTCAAGTGCTTACACTAACACACACACACACACACACCCTCACGTGCACGCGCACCCACCCGCACACACACACACACACACACACACACACACACACACACACACACACACACAC
>JAVQIZ010040549.1:0-25453 GCA_036023535.2 Galaxias brevipinnis | reverse complement strand
CTCCTGGCCGCACTGTGCTTCTGTTAACCTAAGAACAAGACTGCTCCTGGCCGCACTGTGCATCTGTTAGCCTAAGAACAAGACTGCTCCTGGCCGCACTGTGCTTCTGTTAGCCTAAGAACAAGAGTGCATTTTTTGTTACCTGCCTTTGAGTGTGTGCTTAAAAGTTTGCGTGTGAGCTTGTGTCTCATCTTCTTTCACCATTTCAACTGTATATAATAAATTAAACAGATTATATTTATTTAAAAAAAGATATTATCAGTACCTGAGCTTTCGTGCCAGCCCATGCTGTCCCAATGAACATAGTCAACATTATTCCGGGATAATTGTCTCAGAACAATGCCCCATCGTCACACACAATATCCCACAAATATCATAATCATGGGCATGGCTAGTTACAGCATAGCCCTGGTCTCCGAACCCATTGATTAAAGTAGATTCAATCTGTCACAAAGAGAGACCAGGCTACCCCATTACCTAACTACTGATGAGAATGACCAGGGAAGGCTGGTGAGAAGGAACTCCCTATAGTGGGAGAGAGTGACTAAGCAGGTGTATTTTAGTGCTCGGAGCAATAGGTCACAATGGGTGTGCGCTAAGCCCAAAGTCACAGCAGGCCAATGGGGAGTGAAGCTTAGTGTGGGAAAGGTGCTGGAGGTAGTAGTAGCTCAGGCCCTCAGTTGAGATCTACAGGTTCAGGTTACGGTGTAACCCCACGATGAACTCCAACCATCTGAGGCGTAAGGCGGCAAGTTTGTGATCTCAGGTAGACAGGTGTCGTGTCAGATACATGAGGGGTTTTAGGGGATTTAGGCCAAACAGAGCAAAGCAAGCTTTTTACAAGCTAACGTGACCAATCTATCGATATAATGACTAATAATCGTACAGACAAGTTTTATGTGTTAGACACATTAGCAATGCAATTAAGTAAATGTGTAAAAATATGTATTCGACAGACTACTTAGTTTTGTGTGTTTAAAATGATGTAGCCTGCGGTTTATGTAGCCACGTTAGTCTCCTTAACAGCAAATTCAAAAACGAAGTCATCTCCTGATCAGTTTAACATAAAGTTGAATAAAGAGGTCTCTCTATTCACACCTTACAACATGGGTCTTTGTCGTAGCCCAGAGCCTTGGTAAGTGTACAAATGTTTGATACATTTAATACATTTGTCATGATACTCTGGCATCTAGGTTATATGTGTAGTGTTGCCTCAGTCGCATTGGGCTCTCATGAGGAGGCTTGGACCACTTTTGAAAACACAAACATTCACTGGGTCACACCACTGAAATATTTAGTCAGCCTTCCTCCACAGATAACAGCTTTCTTCTTCAGTACGAGTGAGCACAGCTAGTGGCATCCTGCAAGATGCTAGCGCTGCAATGTGTGGTGAGACAATGTGTCAACAATATATGATGCTCATACTGTTGTAGGACCCAAAACCAAGGATTAGGAAGTTCAATTAGGGCATTCCAAAAATGTAAAGATGTTAACTATAGATAGTAGTAGATAACTATAGATAGTGACCTGTTGGTGTTTTTTTGAATACATTTTGTTATTTGTAGAACAATACGCTATTTGTATCTTGCATTGCAGTATCGTTAGGTCTTAAATTGTAATACAAAGTGCACTTTGTTTGTTTATTTTGTATTACTTTAACCTTTAATATAATTACAACTACAATTCAATACAGTGTTGAAAACGGCTCAATAGCTGTGATTCTAAAGGGTCAATAATATTTAGGAGTGCCTGTGGAACACGGAATCTGTGCTTGTCTATGCAGCTAAAGATGAGCCTTTGTGAAAGATTCAGTAGCCAGATGGCTTACAAATCTGCTTTTTCTGAATCCAAACAAAATGGCAGCCGAATGTTTTGACCCCGATACTGCAGTTAGCTATTATATTGACAGCAGAACAGAAGCTATGATGGCATATGTATTGAAAAATGTAATCCTTGAATTTCTGTACCCAAGGAGGTCTGAGATAAAAAAAACATATAATGGTATACATCCCTAGAAATGGATTAGAACAATTATATTATATTGTGTGTACAACAGCACTGACTTCGGTAGAAGGGGTTCGTAATCATCAAGCCATGATGACTGTAGCAACACTGGAATGACTGTGAAGACCAACGTTTCATGGGATTACATATCCTGGAATGTGTGTGTAGCACCAGCCATAACAGTTGCACCTCCTTATCTGAACTCTGTCACAAGAGACTAAAGAAGCTAAAGTGCAACAGAGCAAAAGCAATGTATAATTGTCTCCAAGAAAGCTTCCAGAGGAGGAGAGGGAGGAAGAGGAGGTCCTGTGCTTGTTGTAAGCCTTCCCAGCCCTGCGAGAGGGCCTGTTGCTGGCTTGTTCTGTGATAAGGGGCTTCACCGTCTTATCAGCGCGCTGTCGGAAACACGGCCGTTGTTCTCCGTGCCACCTCGGCACCGGCTGATGATGCTGCTGCTACGGCCGCCGGTCTGGCCTCGGGACCGGAACCTAAATCCGCCGTTCGCCCCTTGCGTTCCACACACCAGATTCCGGTGGGCTTGAGTGAACAATGAGCAGACCGCTATCTTTTTTTTCCCTCTGCGTAATCCCTCAGCCTCGTTGTATGGTTACGCTGGCGTCTTCGTCGTCGTCTGAGGGGAGCGTTTGCTTCTACGGCGTGTTGAAGGGGGAGCGGTGTGCGGTGAGGCTCCACAGCCGTTTGGGCCGAGTGTTGGAAAGCAGGATGTGCGTCAGGGCACACACATACCGGCACACCACTTCAGGGACACGCGTCTCCCTGCTCTCCTCCACAGCTTCTTATCAATCGCCAACTAGGAGAGGAACTGGCTTCCTCTCCCAGCTATTTTTAGGCCCCACTCTGAATATGGCTCTGTGTGTGTGTGTGTGTGTTTGTGTGTGTGTGTGTGTGTGTGTGTGTGTGTGTGTGTGTGTGTGTGTAACGTTTTAATGTTAATGCAATACGGCGTAGTGCAGTGCGGAGGTTTTAACTGTGAGACGCGATGTTGACGACGTGACCGAATCGTCAAGAGACCTGCCTTAGCCCCCTTATCCGTTCAGCAGTGCTAGGATCAATACCTAACCTCATACTCACTCCTGTACACTTGCATGCAGACGGACTGACACACACACACACACACACACACACACACACACACACACTTTATGTCGTACACGCATTCAGACAGAAATAAAGGGATAACAACATGCCCAACGAGGTGAAAGAGAGGATGAGACGTAGAGATAGAACACTATATGTATATCTATAGATATATATATCTCTGGGATGATATTCGATAAAGACAACAACGCAGAAGGAGCGAGAAAGAAAGCGTGCTGCCTCTGAACAAACCAAAGGAGGTGACGGGCCTATGTTGGCGGGTTTGTTTGTTTGTTTGTTTGTGTGTTGGTGCGCGTGTGCCATTGCGTCGATGGATGGGATGCATGTTTGCTTGTCAGTTGGAACAGCCAGAGATGGGAACAAGGGAGAGTGTGGTGCCTGTTCTGAAGGGGGGTTTAAATGCCCATTAGGTGATTGTTTTACTGTCACCTGGGATCCTGACTGTCACGACTGTCACGTCGTCTCTCGCTCCCCCTCCCCTCTCTCTCTAACAACAGCCTCCTTCTCCTCCACCCTTCTCCTCCACCCCTCTCCTTCCACCTTCCTCTTCCCTGGGAGAGTGGACTACAGCGGCTGATTGATGTCGAGGCTGGGAGAAGGGATTGATGCTGATTGGACGATAAACGTTCCATTTCCCAACCTTCCCCGGTAGCAGGGAAACGTCAGCAGTGTGGTGGGCACCTCGTCACACCTAGTGGCATCTGGTGCTGCTGCTGCTCCCGCTAATACCTCCCCATACTGACGGCACAGAGTAGGGGGAGAGCAAGCAAATTGTATTAAGAAGCAAGGGGTAGCAGAGAGGAGGATATCAAAGAAAAAGGGTAGGGTGTTTGCAGATACAGGAAAGAGGAGAGATGGTACACCAGGGAAGGGAGGAGATGGAGGGGAAAGAGAGACTCATGATATATACTAGAGGAGTAGTGCGATTTTGATGTGGCTCAAAATATCCTGTTCATCCTTAGTTTTCTCTATTCAATACGCAATGGAATACATAAAGAGGGGGGGGGGGATTTTAGCTCCATATAGTCCTGCTATTCTAAAGCTAATCCGATGCCATTCTCATTAGCTCTTTCATGAGGTGAACGCGCAAGTGCAGCTAGCAAACATGCAACACACCCCGTGTCTGAACTCCATAGGTCTGTCTCATAGCGAATACACTGTATCGCCCATTGCATACAGCCTATGACCTCCGGCTGTGGCAGCCCAGATGTATAATTGTGTGGCAATAGTATGGCGCAGTTGGTAGCCTGTCTCAAGGGAGGTATGCGGTTGTGCCTCATACGTTGGTAGCTTTGTAAACAGGAGTGGGGAGCTAGCGATTTACCTCTCCAGTGTACCTCTCTCAGACTCTTAAACCAATGCAGTAGGCGAGGAGAAAACATTACCGTTCCTCTTGCCTTATCATGATCCTGAGTAGTTTAAACAGAAATAATGCAGATGCAGATGATGTACCGTGCAGCACTGCCTACCTTGTTTTCGTCACTGCTAAGGACACGGTAGATTGACAATAGATTTATTTTTCCTGGACTGTACTTCGTTTATCTGTCATTATTAAATGATGGTGTACTTGGATTTATGGCTTTAGTTCTAAACATAGGCTCACTCTGCTTTGTGACCTGCCCTGCTTTAGTTGTTTTTCTCTGTCTCACTGGAAATGCAGCGTGTAAACCCTCTTCTCTGGTTGTCCGTGGCAACAAGAAGTAGATGTCTTGCGGGGGCCATGCATCCTAGTTCTAGCTACAGAATGGGTCTGCTGTGGTGAACTCATTTTATCTGCTCACGTTGCCTTTGCGTCTCACTCATTCGGATGTGTTATGTGTCCGGCCACTATCTTATGCTATAGGACAAAAGAACACATTGTGAGACAGTTCTGTGAGTTTTTTTGGGGGGGTATGGTTTACCCACCCTTGGCTGGATTTGCACGAGGCGAAAAAATCATGCTCTGCTGTACTTGCGGCATTTCATGATTCTCGAAGTCTCCCACGTGTGCTCACGTTACATTTTTTCCATTCATGCAAGCACTCCAGCTTCCACAAGCCGACAAAGAATGAGGCCATTGATGAGAGCTTCTGTGAAAGTGAGTTCATCGGATCTGGGGTCAGTCGGTGCTGAGTTGTGACCCACCCATTGTTCCTCGACTCCCAGAGAATGGATGGGACTGGATAGTGTTGAGACCCGTGCCTGACCTCACTGAGACCATTGTTTAGACTCGAGACTAGGCACTCATTTGGCCGAGAGCCTGGCAGTTTGGTTTGACAAGGGCTAAGCAAAAACTACAACTCAAACCTCCAAGATGGCAGGGAAGTAGCTGATAGTTGGTTTGCTGATGGTGCCAACAGAACCGCAGCATTTTTCTAAAAGGAGGAATTGTTGTAGGCCGTGCAGTCACAGTAAGTCTCTCAAATCCAGCCTAATTGGTTTGAGCTGTCATGTGCTGGCCAAGCAAAAACAATGTTTTGTCACAGTGGAAAGATATTTTTGGAAAAGGTGATTAATTCCCTGGAATTGTGTTTCTTTGATGTTTTAATAGCATCTCGGTGTTGCGGAGGCTATTAACATATCTTGCACATCTAACATGCAATCGGAAAGAGCGACCCACCATGGTACATAAATAGATCAGTAGCCATATTGCACCGCTTCAATTCGACACAAATGTTGCTCTTTGAGATGTTAACTAAAATCCAAACCCGTTCAATGAGGCGCATTTAACAGGCGACGTTCCGGCTTTTCCAGCGTGAACAATGCGAGTGCACAAGAATTTGCCGTCCTATAAAGTCCCGCTGTGGGGAATTGCCTGGAACGGCAACTCCATTCCGTCCTCCGAGGGTGTCAACGGAACACGCTGAGCCTCAAAAGTGGCCCCAGAACGTTAGCCAGCCGAACCTGACTGAGATCCACGCTGAAGCCGTGATGCGCTGCGTCCTGTCAGTGCGTTGGGTCCTAGAGGTGATATCTTTTTGTCCTGCGTTTGACCCGGAGGGCTGGGGGGAGTTTAAGCTGGCGGTCCACATCACGAAAGTCTTCCCTGCTATAATCCATCTCCAAAGGGCCAGCGAGACGGAGACGCCGAACGTGCGTTTGTGTCGTTCCTGTGTGCTTGGTGAGGCGGAGCGCGAACTGTGCCGCTGAGGTAAAGGCCTCGTTGCTGTCCCGCTCACCTACTACAGTTTGTCCTAGTTTACCTAAAAGGTTAGTGTTTCTCTGGTTCGCCCAACAAAGGCTCATCCCCTCACAGCGGTCCAGAGTGGTGCAGGGGTGTGGGGGGGGGCAGAGTCACACCAAAGTCCTCCCAGCCTGCGGTGCATGCCCGCCACATGGTAACCATGAATATCCTGTGTTTGGCCACAGCTTTGTCCAGTGTGAGACGCTGAATAATAAACGTATGCCAATTGTTGATCATTATACGTTTACGTGCGCCTCGAAGTAAGATTCTCTGTAAGAAAATATGTCTCAGTGTCTAAATTGTGAAGGCAGTCTCTTTATTATAACTCAGATAGCAATCAAGAGAGTGTTTATAGAGTTACAGTACAAAAACCCGATAGGCATCTGCATTGATTCAGACTGCATTACCGTGTGTTTTTGCCGGGGACCAGCTTTGAGCTTCCTAGAACATGCGTGCCTTTGTTAGAGAGAAATAGACAAAGCTTGTCAACCCTGTGTGTGTAGTTGTGTGTATACAGTATTGTGTGATTGTTTTTCTTTTCCTTGGGTTACATCTCCCCGTCAGCCATCTGCCAGGTGTGTGACGACCCCTGTCTTCTCAGTTCTGTGAAAAGGAAAATACAATGACCCTGGTCCCCATTGTCTGTGTGTGTGTGTGTGTGTGTGTGTGTATGTGTGTGTGTGTGTGTGTGTGTGTGTGTGTGTCAGCCAGCTCCCTCCTGTTTTAATGGTTTAATGTAGGGCTCCTTCCACAAAGCAACTCACCCAGGGAGGACTGCTGCTGCCCAGCAATCATTAAGTCAAGAGAGAATATCAGCTTCTGGTTGGCTAACCTGGCAATTAACACTATGACATTAGGCCTCTTTGAACAGACGGTTCTGCCACATAGATGGCTGAGAGCAGTCAGCATGCCACGCTCCCTCTGTAACAATTGGGTTTGAATAATCTCGCTTTTTTAACTATTGGGAAGATGCCGGCCATTGTGGAAATGTTTTTTTTGTACCTTATTTTCAGAGAATAAGCCTTAACAAAACTACAATCTAATAAAAGTGTGATGTGTAAACAGACTATTAATGATCCGTCACAATAATTGCATTAGCACTCAGGATTTTGTATGAAGCTCTATTCAAACATCATTAGAAATCTAGAGAGCTTGACAACAGTCATAGTACCGTTGTAGCGTGGACGGAGATGACTCTGTGTTTGTCTTGAACCTTGGACACCAGTTGTGTTCTCACCCCCGGCGTAGGGAACACGCATACGGGTCTCTCCCATATCCTGTACCTTCAGATCATGGCCATGTCCGCTCCTAAGTTGTCCACCAACCCTGTCAGAGCAATGAGGGGACATCACACACACACTGTCACTTAGAATTCTCCCACTCACGTTGTCGTGTTTGAAAACCCTCTCATCATCTCAAACGACTTTCTTTTGAATGTCGGGGCACCGGCTAGCTGTTTGTGCTAACACTTATGATGGGCAATCTGTGTGCCAGTGCTTTCTTACTTAAGCTAATGCTACGGTAAGGAGTAACGCCAGACATTCATCAGGGTGCATGTGCCGTTTTTGTTCTGAACTGAGATTCCAGTGATCATTGCATTTTCAGTTTTCACCTCATCAAACCAATCAGAGTTCTGAATGTCTTTTGATTGGCTAACCTTGATTTTCTTTGCCCCCCAGGTACGACACGCCCCCCTCGGAACGGTGAAGTCTCTGGGGTTGATTACAACTTCCTCTCTGTGGAAGACTTCCTGGAACTAGAGCAGAAGGGCACATTACTGGAAATAGGAACATATGAAGGTGAGAAGGATGATGAGGATAAGGAGGAAGAGGAGGAGGAGGATTATGATGAGGGGGTTGGGTGAGGACAGGGATGAACATGACGATGTGATGAGGCATGAGCCCCTCCCCCCTTTCCCCCCACATAAACACACACAAACACCCACACACGCACAGTCTGATGTGTGTGTGTGTGTGCGTGTGTTTAATATGCTTGCATGTGTGAGACAGACAGAAGGAGGGAGAATGTCACCGCAGCGTTAATCTGCTTGGCACCGGTTCCACTGCGCATTGGCACGTTTCTCTCTGCCCCGCAGACAATGTCAAATACCTGTCCACGGGGGCCGTCGCCCGGCCCAAATAACAGGAGGCTCAGGGTGCCGATTGGTGACACACACCCAGAGCTAAACCACATTTGAGATCTCATGACAATTCTACAGTGTACTACATAACCTCCGACCCTTTTAGATGTATTTTTATTTTTTACAAGTAGCAAGACACCATAAAAACAGTCCCAGTCAGCCTTGTAAGGGGTCATTCAAATAAACATTGTGGCGGAGTTGTTTTTGTCCGTGCGAGCTGGCCCATTGTATTGGCTGCGTATGCTCCGTGCTCCCAGACAATACAGCCGTACCCCCTCAGTCTAGGACAGTGCCTGCCTCAAACCGCCCAGCTCCTCGGCCAGCTGCTTATTTCCACCATTCTCGGAACACATTGTGCTCCAGCATTGTGCCTTTCTCCCCAACTGCGGAGATTAGGAGATTTCTCGGCCGCCATCGGTCTCCAGTCCCTCTCGTGTCTGTTTACCGTTCCCTCGTCTTGAGCTCCCCTTCTCTGTGTCGTTCTCTCCCTTTCTCTCGATCTCCCTCCCTCTCCCTCTCTCTCTCTCTCTCTCTCTCTCAAGCATGCTAATGTCCCTGTTGTTGCCTAGGCAACTATTATGGGACCCCCAAGCCGCCCAGGCAGCCCGTCGTTGGGACAGTGATTCTCAGGGATGCTGGTCTCTACGACGTCCCAGCCTCGCAGCAGTCCACCCCCAAGCGCACCAAGTCCTACAATGACATGCAAAACGCCCGAGTAGTGCCTGCTGACGACGAGGATGACGACCAGGCCACGGAAATGAACAACAGTTTTACAGGTGAGGGCCTCATACCGTTCGGAAAACCCTTTGTGAGCTTTGGGTTAGTTATCTGTTTGTGAAAAAAAAATGCATGGCTCTGTACATTTTCATGCATATATATTTGTGTTGTTGCTCCTCTCTGCTGTGCTGCTGGGTGTCTGGCGGTTACATCATGTCTTTGTGATGCGGATTTGCCTTTGTGAGACTCGTAACACTGCCATCTGCCTGTGAGGAGGGGTGTAGCGTAGGCAAAGAGTAAGGGAGGACATGCTGAGCTCCCAGTGCCCATTTTCTTCCTCTGCCGTTTACTCCCTCAATCATTCTCTCTGTCTTTTTCTCGTTCTTCCATTCATCAGTAGACTGCTGATCAGACCCACCTATTCAACAAGAATGCTATTGTTATTTTTGCAGACAGTTAGAAGTTATGAATGGCAGTTTATTTTTTTGTGAATTTCGCAATGTCCTGTTTTGAACTCTAGAAACATTTTTACATCAATACATCTCATGGTCATGATATAACAGATTTTGAATAATCCTTGATTTAGAAAAATTTCCTTTTTTTAAGAATACGCATTCAAATATTTGGAACTGCAGATGAGTCTTTTTCTGTTCGTCTCACCCTTCCCTCTTCTAAGTGTTGCCCATCTTTGCAAGTTCCTAGATTGAGTTTTTTTTCTCTTTCTCTGGTGAGAATGTATGCCCTCTCTGTGTGCCCTGCCAGGCTGCAGAAGTGGTGAATTAGTGTTTGATCAGCCCTCAAAGGCCTTCGGAAGTGAGGCAGGACAGTGGGTAAGGGTGGGGGCCGAGGGCTTTATAGTGTGCTGGAGGAGCTGGCACAGTGGCTGGCTGGCTGACTGGCTGGCTCGAGATTTCAGGAAGGAGGGGGTCACAATGAGGGTTTGAGAAAGAGACCATTACATAGAGAGAATTAGCATTTTACTAGGCTGGCCCTATTCAGCGGATGAGAAGTGGGCGGGTGCACAGGGGAGAAGGGGGGTGGAGAAAAAGCATGGAGGTATTTTGGGATGCTTAACAGTCATACTACCTTACTAACATATTCTCTAATCTTATCATGTTCCACGTTAGCCTTGTTGTTTTTGTTGTAAATCACTATCCCACAGTGTAGACTATATAGGCAGTGTAAGGTAGTATGATTTGTTTTAACAGGAGGTGTACCCATTTCACCGGCATACCCAAACTGTCCGTCATAGGCTTCCTTCCACTGCTGCATGCCAGAATCACAAACCATGCTCTCTTCTGTTTGTGTCTTGTGTCGTGCTCCTTACCCAGGATCCTTAGTGCGTAGTCTCTTTCCCTCTCCCTTGTTGTGCACAGGTAACCCTAGTGACCAGGATGAGAGTCGCGGCGGCGTCCTCCGGCCGTACCCTGCGCGCGAGAACGCTCCGTCCTACGGTCTGAACAATGCGGCCGCCTCCACCTCGGACAGCGGGCAGCAGACCCTCGCTCAGCCCCAGGCCTCCCCGGAGGACCCCCTCGGACCCCTGCCCGAGAACTGGGAGATGGCCTACACCGAGAACGGAGAAATCTACTTCATAGAGTACGTGAACCCTTCGCTGCGTATTGCGTGTGATTATACTTTCTTTGGCCCTGAACCAGTCATTGTTTGCTTTTCCGCTGCACCTCCCGATCACGACCCAAAATCGTAGCATTTTACTTCTGTAGCCCAACCAAACTGTGTCCTCTCTGTAATGTCTCGGGGTTGTTTGTCAAGGCCATTGCCTCGTTGACTGCCTGCGTCCCTGTACCTCCCCTGACCTCTCCAGACTCACCCGCACAACTCAACCCCAACTCATTTGTTATTGCATAGAAGGTTATGGGACCTGAAAGCAGTCCGACATAGCTTTGTGAACCTGGCTAGGAATAAAAGCTATTATGTTTAGCTGTTCAGTGAGCCTTACAGAAACACTCTTTCGACATTGTTCCGTAAAACACAGCAGTTCCATTTCTGCCTCCCGCTCCCTGCCTCCCCACGGTCGGCCCTCTCCCAGTGGTGCTCTACAGGGCAGCCTGGTAATCCCTCCCTACCCTGATTTCTAAGGAGATCACAAGCTGATCACCTGACTGGCTAAGGCCTCGCACTACTCACAGCGGAGCACAGGGCAGGGCAGACCAACAACACATGGCCACCATGTTGTTGAACACTGTTCTACGTGTGTTTGAACATAAAAGTGTGGCCAAAAGCGTTATGCATTTCGGGGTAATTTCGTATTGTCAATGTGTTCTCTCAAATGGTGTTCAAGTGTTTGTGTTGGTAGTGTCAAGCTTGTATTCCCTGCCTTTGTTTCTGTATAACAGACGAGTCTCATCCAGTGCAGGCAAACTAGCTAACGAGCTCAATTCCTTACTCCCAGTGTATTCAGGAGCTCCTGCTGGGCTTCTGTTTGTGGGCTCGAGAGACAATTGTTGACTAGTTTTGTTTGGTTTGATATCTCTCTGCAGCCACAACACAAAGACCACATCGTGGATGGATCCTCGCTGTGGTGACAAAGGTCTCAAACTTATGGAGGAGTGTGAGGACGATGGTAAGACCAAGCATACTGAACCTAACATAAAGATCATGCACTGTCTAGAAAACATGTTTTGGCAACCTTTATCTGGTGGGGGACATTTCAGTAGGTGGTGCACTTGAGCTCTTGCTCAGATAGCGATATGATTTCATATCATTTTAGCTTTATTTGATACGCATGAGTTGCGTATCCCTTGCATAAACAAATAGGGTTTTAATTTCCGTCCAAAATGTCTAGATTGATATGTAATATAATGGGTGTTTGCCATGTGTTTTTAATACGGCGGGTGTTATTTTACCTTCGCATTTTCTGTTTTGAGCATTTTGTTGAAGAAATGGCACCATCAAGTGGCCTTTTCAATGCGTTTTTCTGCTGCTGTTTCTTTTTGTCAAATGTTGTGTATTTTCAATGGTTTATTAGATGACCACGACGTGATATTAAGGGATTTCTCTGTTTTTCTTCCTTACCCTCTGCACACCTCATTCTCTCCCTTTATTTACCTTTTACTCCTTTAACCTCCATCCCTCTTTCTCCGACAATCCGTCCTCTTCTGTTCTTCATCTGTCTTCCTGTGTTCCATCCTGCTTTCCTCCACTTGGAGAAGAAGGGATACATACCGAGGAACTGGAACATGATCTAGGTGGGTGCCCTTTCTTTTCATCCACTCTTTCTGTGTCTCACCTACAGTGCCTCCACTTCTCTTGTTTGTATTTGACGCGCGCTGGGTCTGCAGATTTGTGAGAGAAAAAGAATACACAAACCCCCTGATCCTTTGGTGCATCCGTTGCTCAATGATAGCTTCATTTGTCTTGTTCTAGCCGACACAACGAAGCAAGTGGAAACAGTGAGAGTAGGGGGAAGTTGGATGGTTTTATAAATCATCTGTCACTGAAATTGTACGCAAGGCACTCTCTTCGCTCTGCTGAGTGATCGACAGGGCAGTTGTTTTGAATGTGAGAGGACCCATTTAGAGGTGCTTTGGCTGACGCCTTCGATGTTGATCTGTGTGTACTTAGGATTTGCTCCACCGCCCGGAAAATGGCCCTGCCGCTTCCCGGCCACAAACAGCCTCCGAGCAGTAGTGAAGTCTCAGACTGGTCATACGAAGCTTTGAATGTCTGGCCAGGGGCCCCTATTATTTCTGTCAGATCAGTTGGTGATTATCGATCGTGAAACACGGCCCCGCTCTCAAAGCGGTTTGGCCCGGAGTTGAAACAAGCCCACGCAAACATGCACCTCTAATGTCTTCAAAGGAAATCAAATACAGCGAGGAGACAAATTATATGCCAACATCTTAATGCAAGTGGGTCAGGTTAATAGGCCCTATCTGTCCTCTAGGTGGCTTTGAGCGTGCGGCTTAAGATGATTGTATTTTGTGTGGGTTTCTCGCCAGCTCTTGCTACATCTCTGTCTGTCTCTCCATTGCTCTTTCTTTCTTCTCTTTCTTTCCTGTGTCGTTGGGTGTGCCTGTGGGTATGACATTGAACTATGGTGTTAGCTAACATCGTGCCATCTGCACTATGCAAATATGCTGCTGCTATCATTACTGTTCAGATAGACAAGGAGATAGAGGGAGATGTGTCATCTCTGCGGTGCATTACTATTTGAGTGTTCTAAAGAGTTCTGCTGCCTAATCACTCGTTAAAAAGTTGCTTGGCCATTATCGACTTGGTTGGTCCACGTAGTCTTTTATGTGAAGTTGAAATTTCTTCATTTTGCTTGGCCAATTCTATCTCTCAGAAAGTTGGCAACAGCCTAGATTTAGTCTCTGGAAGGCTGAGACGGGGGGGAAAAGAAACTGACACATTTGGAGCTTTGCTGCAAATGACTTGCTGTGAATACTGTATATGAATAGGAAATGTAGTAGGAGGCGGCAGGCAGGGTACACGGTCTCTCATTTGGTTGTGAACACCCCCCTGACAGCTCTGTGTGTGACTGAAGGGACTGTGTGAAGCCAAGGTAGCCAGATTTCTTCATATGTAACTCTAGTATCCGCTCTGCTGACGATCAAAGTGTGATATTTAAAAGCACAGTCAGGAAACTGAGTATGGAAGTTCAACGACGAAGGATCCTAGATAAGCTGAGAGGGAGATACAGCCCAGGCTCATCCTCTTGTGCGCCGAAAGTACATTTTGCTGCTATCTCGTCTACACGCTCAGCAGACCAGTCGACCACGCTGATGTCACTTGACCCTGTTAAAATGTCGCCGAATGTGAGAAGCAGTGTTCACATTTTTCTTGTTCATTGTTTTTCAGAGCTGCCTCCAGGATGGGAGAAGATCGACGACCCCGTGTATGGGGTGTACTACGTAGAGTAAGTCAAACACATCACAGAGACCATCTGGGGAAGGCTAGCTAGCTGATAGGACTGTCTGGTGTCTTCCCACATCCACACACCATTAACAGTGTTTACTGTTGGAAAGGCCTTCTGGAACAAGGAAATGAATTGTGCGGTTCCAGACCCATGTGAATTTGCGAATCACTGCGCATTGGTCCGGCGATGCCAGGCTACATCCACACACCATAAACAGTGGGATTAGCCTTCATCCTTTAAAGTCATGCGGCGGCATGTTCAATAACCGGACTGCACAGTTTTTACAACAAACGGAACCGCATGGGCTCGTGACCCTGTGCATCCCGTTAGGCCTGAGTTTGTCACTGACCAACTGAACAGGCTTTCAGCAGCAGAGGGGCTGGCGTCCATTTTGTGTGTGCTGTGTGATTGAGGCGGGGTCCTGCGGGGCTGTAGCAGAGGGATTTAAGAGAATGTGAGGCACACAGCCTGTCACTGACACTGTGTGCCTCCATTTGTCATTCTGACGTTGTTCTCCCTCTCATATCCTCTCTTTTTTCTTACTTTTTCTTTTCTTTTCTTCATTTTCACACTCTTCACCCCTTCCTGTCCATCTCTCTCTCTCTCTCTCTCTTTCTCTCTCTCTCTCTCTACCTCTCGCTAACCCCCCCCTCTCTCTCGCTCTCTCTTTTTCTCTCTCTCTCTGCATTCTCTCTCTCCGTTCTCTCTACTTCCCTGTCTCAGTCACATAAACAGGAAGACCCAGTATGAGAACCCGGTGGTGGAGGAGAGACGTCGCAAGCAGCTGGAGCAGCATCCGCAGCCGCAGCCTCCTGAAGGTGAGCGGTACATTCGAGGTTCGTTTCCTGCCCTGGCACGGCACCATTTCTTTCTTTCTTCATGTGTGTCCGTGACGTGGTTGATGTGCTGTTACGTATTTGTGAAGGGGTTCAGGGTACAGCTCTCATTTCTATATGCACTCTGTTGGCGAATGCAAGTCCCTCTTGTGGGGGTTTGAACTGCTCCTCTCTTAAAACTGGGATTTGGGTTTTTGGTCTAAAACAGAAGTTTTAGAAGTGAGGACTGAACCCAGGCCCTGATGTCTTGTGATTTGGGTTTCTTGTAGTTTATTTGATTCAAGATCATAACGGCATCTCTTTGTTTTGTTTTTTATTCTTTTGGAAACATGAGCTACCGTATAACCTGCTTTAGCTTCAGGCGGCCTAGAGCCAATGTTAAAATGCCTAAGGCGCTTTTTCTCTGTGTGCTTTCAAAGCTTCCATCCATGCGCTAATTTGCTGGTTTCATGCTTGCTATGTGTGCTTGCTTCTGAGATGCAATGTTATGATGAAATGAAGTCAGATCAAATGTAATTCCTGACAAGCTTGTCAGATATTTATACCAGAATTCAATATTACATGGTTTTGAGTACTTTCATAGATATTTACTTGAGTGGATTCGAATTTTGCCTGGATTTATGTTACAAATTTGATGTTACCAATTTACTGAATTCCTGTGCTACTGGATTTTGTACTACTTTATTTATTACGTAAAAACAAATCTGTGTTGAAATATTGTGCATTGATAGACTGTAAGTATACTTATTTGTGTGTTTGTTAGTTTTCAGTGTGCAAGTGTGTGTTTGCGTGCGTGTGTGTGTGTGTGTGTGTGTGTGTGTGTGTGCGTGCGTGCGTGCGTGTGTGTGAATTAAAAGCCCCCTGTTATTGCCTCTGTACAGAGTGGATAGAGGAGCACTCCTCAGCTGGGGGTCCCCTTGCCAACTATGCTGCCAACCACCTGGAGACCTACCGTGACCCCCATGTCCCTCCACCACTACCCCCCGGACCCGGTGGCCCCAAAAGTGAGTGCTCAGCCCCTGTGACTGTGTAAAAATCATGCAAGCACAAAATGTAGAGTGCATTGGTGAGACATGTACAGACAGTCGTACTGATAGTCAGACACACAAAGCTGAACTTGGGACACTACTCCTATCAAGTGTAGACAGAGACCATTTAACTGTCTATTTATTATTCGGTGACTTCAGGATGCAATGGTTCCAAGGTTCTGTCACTTGAGGAGTCAATTACCTTAAAAGGTCATAACCCTCTGTCTCAGCCCACACATGTCATTATCAAATCAGCCAATCACAGTGGACAATGACCACGCTATGTGCATGGTAATCGATCTTTGCTGCTGTGAGTGGGATGGGAATCACACTCAATCAAGATAATGTTTTTCAAGTGGCAAAAAAAAAAAGGATCTCGGCGAGCGATTTGAAAATGTTATTTTCCGTTCAGGAGGGAAACCGTTCTTCACGCGGAACCCGGCAGAACTGAAGGGAACCTTCATCAATACCAAGCTCAAGAAGAGTCGCCGCGGTTTCGGATTCACCGTTGTCGGCGGCGACGAGCCCGACGAGTTCCTGCAGATCAAGAGCCTGGTGCTGGACGGACCGGCCGCTGTGGACGGCAAGATGGAGACAGGTACACTGGAGCAATACATCACCACGGCCCACAGGAGGCAGTGTTTCCGCTAGGAATAAATAAGACCAATGACCGTTGTAACGTCCTGATAGAGCTACAATGTACTCAGATGAAGGCACTATACTATGAGTTCAGCAGTGGTTAAAGGGAATGATTTAGTTTGTTTATTACTGAGAGTCTTCCCTTTCTGTGCTGCAGGCGACGTGATAGTGAGTGTAAACGACACCATCGTCCTGGGCTACACCCACGCCCAGGTGGTGAAGATCTTCCAGTCCATCCCCATCGGCTCCATGGTGGACCTGGCCCTGTGCCGCGGCTACCCGCTGCCCTTTGACCCCGACGACCCCAACACCAGCCTGGTGACCTCCGTGGCCATCCTGGACAAGGAGCCCATCATCGTCAACGGCCAGGAGAGCTACGACTCACCGTCCAGCCACGGCAGCCAGAGCGGGGGCGGCGGTGGCGGGCCGGTAAACGGCCTGCGGGAGCCGCGGCCGCACAGCCCCTCGGCCGACGCCGCCTCGGACGGCTCGCACGGCTACAGCAGCAGCGACGTGGTGACGCTGGCCTCCTCCATCGCCACGCAGCCCGAGCTCATCACCATCCACATGGAGAAGGGCGACAAGGGCTTCGGCTTCACCATCGCCGACAGCCTAACGGGCGGCGGCCAGCGGGTCAAGCAGATCGTGGACTACCCGCGCTGCCGCGGCCTCAAGGAGAGCGACATCCTGGTGGAGGTCAACAAGCGGAACGTGCAGAACATGAGCCACAACCAGGTGGTGGACCTGCTGAGCAAGTGCCCCCGGGGCAGCGAGGTCACCATGCTGGTGCAGAGAGGTACGCCCCCGATCCTACCACTGTTACCCGTAACACGTTTGTTTGCATTTACCCACCTTGGTGTGAAATGGAGGACGGGGAGAGAGGAGGAACGAGTGGGAGGCGGGGTGGGAAGGTTGACGGAAGGAGGGACGGAGGGAAAGAATGGAGTGGCAGGTGAAGGATGGGGGAGAAAAGACCAAATCAAAGTGTGTGAATAGAAAACCCGGATAGTTATCTGCCCGGAGCTGTCAAACAGACAACACAAAGGAGGCTCTGAGCGCAGATAGCGACTTGAAAGGCACGGGGACAGAGTGAGTGACAGGGAGAGTGAGCGTGCCACAGGAAGAGGGGATGAAGAGAGTGGGCGGCAGGGTGACGCGCCGGGGACGGATGAGTAGAGAAACGAGGAGAAAGGGATAGGGACAGGCTGAGAGGGAGGGAGAGAGGGAGGGATGGAGGGGGTGGGCGAGCCGCTGAGTGTGGGAGGCAGGGTGAAGACTGGCAGTGAGGACAGTAAAGGGGGGGAAGGAGGATGAGGAGGGCCACTTTAGGTCAGCGACTCTTATCGGTCATGAATATGGATGCAGCTGAGTGGGCCCTTGGAGCCTTTACTTCTGTCTCCCTAGTTCACTTTCCATACGGTGTTGCTCAGTCGAGAAGTGGGTGTGCTATTGGTATCCGGAGCTTAACCACTATCTATCCTCTTTGGACGAGACTTATTTTCAAATGACCTTGGAGAGTGAGGAGGAGAGAAAAAAGAAAGCCTTTTGAAAAAGGAGAGGTGATCAAGAGGCTGTGTGTTGTGGAAGCTTCAGAGAGAGAGAAAAAAACGACGAGAGGAAAACAGAGAGAAAGGTGTGCGGTGCGGTGAAAAGGAGAAGGGTGTGGAAGATATGTAATTGATTTGGATTAGAATAATGAGTGAGAATGAGGGTTGCCTGGTCAAGGCCCTTCTCAAGGCTGCAAGCAGCTCCCTTAATGGAGTCTCTATTCACACATCATTAATGCGAATGAATGGACTTGCGTGCAATGCACTATTCAGCCCACACAACTCTAACCAACCACACAAGACCACCTTTGATGGGTAAGATTAAATGGCTTCCTGATGTTTGAAATCGAAGGGCCCACAATGCTTTGCCTGGAAAGACTGGAAAGGTAGAAACACTGACAAGAGAAACTGTTTGCTGGAATCAATCATTAGTCTGTGTTTACATGGGATTAATTGCTGCCGGTGCTAGCTGCCCCAGTTCTCTGCTCATTGAGGGTTTGGATATGCAGCCGGCATTAATTATACCCCCTAATGAGTTGACCTTGTCTGCGTGCGTTGGAATAACGGCGCTGTATTGTGTTAAATGTCAGCATTATTGCGAGCTGGTGTGTGAGAAGGATACAAATGGACGTGGCCGGCTCGCTTACTGGCCGTTATAGACTTAGAGAGAGACAGAGACAGAGAGAGAGACAGAGACAGAGAGAGAGACAGAGAGAGAGGGAGAGAGAGAGACAGTGAGAGACAGACAGAGAGAGAAAGAGACAGAAACAGCAATTGAAATATCAAGAAAAAAGTGAGAACGACTTGGGGGACAGACAGGACAGAACAGAGAGAGAGAAAATAAGGTCACGACCCTGCCTCGCCGGCAGCAGACAGGGACTCAGACGGTGGCATAGATCATCTCCCCCGGCGTTGTCGCCGAGCTGCCATTACGGCGGAGTCAGGTCAGTGGCCGTCTGATGAAGGGCAGAGACAAACACGAGAGGCAAAAGGCTGTGGCCGGACAGTGACGGACCGGTCACGCCGGGCCCACCGCGCTGAACTGTGAACGCAGACAACGCTTACCGGTGAGAGATGAGAAAGAGGGAGAAGACGGGAGGGGGGGGGGGCGTGTTGGTCTCTGGGCCGGTGACCTTTTGGTGGTGATTGCCACGGTAATGCCTCATAACCGTCAAGCAAACAGCCCCTTGAGGAGCTTGGAGGAAGAACAGGAGCCAAGGTGAGGGGGAGTGGACGGACCGGGGCCCCCCAAGAGTAATTGGAAGGGTTAAGGTTTAGATATTGGCAAACGAGGGGGCGGCGAAGGACGAGAGGGGAGCCGGAGGGGTCGAGAGGACGATAGTGGTCCGGAGAGGAAGTGAGAGACTTGATAATGGAAAGGGGATGGTCTGGTTGGCTGTAGGCGGAGGATAGGAGAGAGGAGGAGGAACGAGGTAGATCTCGGTTAAAAAAAATTTAAAAAAAGTCGAAAGCTTTATCTCCGCAACTGTGAGTCATCAATCCTGACTGACTGAGTCAGCTCTAGCTGACTTTCCAGAAGGGACGGGGGGGAAATACAAGGTTACAGATATGAAAAGGCTTCACTTGGGGGGTGCCCACCTATACGCTCAAAAAGCCACAGACTGCAGCAGTGTTGTGTACTTCATTTTGAGTTCATTTAAGACTCTTTACAAACTTTTCTCTTGAACTCTAAATATAATCTAATCTATCATCTCAAAGATCCTTTTTTCCACATGTTTCCGCATAAATTCCATATTGATTTCACCCTGCAGAAGTCGCTAGTTGCTTCACATAAAAGGGCATGAAAAGGTAGAATTAGTGCCTCACTGTAGCTCAGCCTCTTGTTATTCTCTCTCACTTATCTCTCCTTTGGCAGCCCGCATTGTACTGGCTAAGATAGTCTGTCTGGCCTTTGCCCTGATTCATATTGGACAGTCTGCATTATCAGATGTACAGTCATACCCAAACAATGGGAAAAAAACACCATACATAAAGATATAGCTATTCAGCAGTTTATTCTTATCACACCAGGAAGGGAAAAAAACGACTTTTCATCGATCCAACCATTGGAAACACTCGTTTTCTTGCCAGGAGAAAGTGTGGAGGAGCACACTGAGGACAGTTTTGCTTGCTGTGCAATGCAACATTCAAATGGAGATCCGCTTTGTCTCGCTGTTTTGACGGGAGGCAATAATGAGCTTTTTGGTCAATAACTCAATAATGCATTACGCAAACGTGGAACAATGTGTGTGAAATGAAGAGAAGCATGGCTTGGTTTTGGGACAACCCAATAAATGGCTGCCCTAGTTTCAATAGACCGACACTCAATGATTGCCATCCAGAGGAAGGGAGAAAGTGAATGTGTAGTCGGTGGAATAGGAGACCTAACGAGGCCGCAGCATTGCACAAATGGCCTTGATAATCTACCGTTCTTGTACGTCAGGGAGCAAAGACCACATAACTGAATTGTCTTAGCATAGAAGCCACAGTAATTCATCGACGGGTAAGAAAAAGACCAATGGCTGACTTATTCGGCTCTTCTCTTCGGAGTTTCAGGTTTAGCCTCGTCGTCGTGTCACCGTTCATTTGGCCCGTCCCCTCTGTTCCCCTCAGCTTTTATTTTCCTTCGACTCAAACGTCTAAAGGAGGCCAACGTTCCTGCTTCCATTTTCTTTCCTTTGTTGCCATGACAATCCTCTGCATTTTGCCAGGCCCAGGGTTTGCACTCTGATCTAAGAGCAAATAGGAGAAGAAACCTGACAGTGAGGAGGATGGTAAGAACATAGAACAGTAATCGCTGATGAGAGGTTTTGGTGTCTCAGTGCAGTGAAATGTAAAAAAAAAACTAAAAACTTTCATAACGTGAAAGATACGTTTATATTAGTGAAACAACTATTCATCGTCTGGGGAGCGTAGGCACGGAACAGAATCACCAAGGCCACCATCTCCATAGAGCATTCAAACCGACAAACATTCACTCTAGCCCTATGCATTTCGCACAAAGCTCTTTCTCTACCGCCACCCTCTTGGTTTCCAGTGTAACATAATAGGCTGCCCACACACGCCAGTACCTACAAACATCCTGGCCTACACCCACTCCCCCTGCGCCATCTTACTCGAACCCAAGTGTTTTACGACCCTATCTGCGTTCCCGTCACCGCGTATCCGTTAGGCATGGCATGGAGCATACTATAGGTATGAAGCGTAAGCATGCCCCTCCCCCGAATACTTGTATGCGCGCACACACACACACATATATATATACAGATATACGCCTAAACATACAGGCGCACTACTACGAAGCCGATGTGACAGATGGTCAGGGCATATTCTTTTCAAGGCCAGTGTTGATGTACAGTATGGTGAGGCAGCACCCCACCCCCACACACACAGGCGAGCATACATGAATAATGCAAACATATTAAACGCAAACTCTAATTCTCACATGCAGGCATGAGAAGATGAACATGCCATGCTAATACGGATCACACAAACTGCACGCGCGGCCCCGCCTGCCTGCCAGGCTGCCCGCTCCCATGAAAGTATCTCCAGCGGAGCTCGATCCGCTGTTTCAGGACCAGCTTGGGCTGCCCGTCGCCTGGGTGGTGTCCCAGCAGCAGCACCAGGGTCGGACGCACTGTTCAATGGCCAGTGGAAGTTCACAAGTGGGACTCGCCAGCTCCGGGCCTGTGACGGAGCAGCTCGCTGGCGCCTCTTGCTCTGTCTCGCTGTATTGCTCGCTACTTCTCTTGTGTTTGCTTCCCTTCTCATTTGAATCATAATAGCCGGCGCTCTTTAGTCATTCGGCTGGCGCGGCGCCCTCAGCATTCACAAGGCCCCAGCCTTTTAAGTCCGTGTTGCATCCTTAGCGATCAATCCGGAGCCTTTTAAACGGGGCGACAGGAAAACTGATGAATTGTTCCGTTTCGGAGTATTGAGCACAGCCTTGTTATCATTCGTCCTCTTCAGCGGCGGGAAGAAAGCAGAGGTGTGAGCTCAATGCATAAATCAGACATGCTGCAGTCTGTGTGTGTCGGGATAGGGGGGGGGGGGGGGTTGTAACTTGTACTGTAGATTGCACTGCATTACCGTGTGTGAGCGAGGGGCTTACGAGCACCACGAGAGACATCCTGTGACAGGTTGCAAAGTGTCTAAGGTGCGTCGGGTCTCTGTGGGGCTGACCTGTAATTACAGCGCTGTGAGGTACCTGGGCACGGAGGGAGTTCCGACACACGTGAGTGCTGTTGGGAGTTCCCCGTGTATTGTGCACGCATGCAAGCAACAGCTGGACTGGCTTCCTGTCGCTGCTGCTCTTGCTGTTCCCGTGACCGTTCCCGTTACCGTTTCTGTCTTTTGGTGCTGTTCTCCGCCCGGAGTGTATCTTCTGTCAGATTGCACAAACCTGGGATGTGTCTGCGGAGTATCCCCCCACCGTGGTCCTGCAGACCCCTCTACTTGACAGACGCCGTCGCAACCCCCAACCAACGCCTTAATATGGTGGAGGCTGGACCACCTGAATTGATCTAGCCACAAAACCACAGCTTTATACCAGCAGCGGGCCATGTAAAGGCCTGTTTCAGCCGCTGACCCACGCCACACCATTGTAGGCGACATAGCTCTGAGATCAAGTCCATTTCAATTTATTTCATTCCTTTTTGAAATACAGCCCAAGTGATCAACCATATGGTCATTTTCCAATTCCATTAGTTCCATACTTGACTTGAGTCGGATTGGAATGAGATTTGCCCTCCGCACAGAAAGTGTTCAAAGGTTGTTGGAAAGGGAATTGTTTTCTTCCTACAACTTGTATTTTTCCTCCCATTAGTGCAAAATGTTCCGGGTCACAAGCCACTGGCGCTAATGGGAAACACTGTTATTGACGTCTGGCCTTCCATGGATGGATAAAAAAAAAACACAAACACGCGCACGCCAGAAGCTTGGATTCTTCTACTTGCCATCCCACGATCAGAAAGGGTGTGAGAAAGAGTGAGAGCGAGAGTGAGGGAGAGAAGGGAGAGAGAGAGAGAGAGAGAGAGAAGGGAGGATAAATTATGAATCGTGTAGAAAGAAGGGGCTTTGCAGCAACAGAAAGTTTTAACATTTAATGATTTTCGCCGATGCAGCAGGATGACTAAAGAGCGAGTCGAAATATGAATACGCTCTCTCTCTCTCTCTCTCTCTCTCTCTCTCACACACTTTCTCTCTCTCTCTCTCTCTCTCTCTTACTTTCTCTTTCTCTCTGTATTTTTAGCCCCCCCTCCCCTCCCCCCTCTTCTCATGCCTATGCGTGTGTTCTTATTGCTGGAATGTTCCACTGATGTAGTGCCTGTGTTTTCCTCTGTGCAGCATCGGTAGCAGGTGCATGGCAGCCTAAAGAGAGCCACAAGCCATTAACAAGTCTGTTCAAAATAGAGATGCAGAGATTAGACACTAGGCTTTGTTGCTCCCCTCTATTGCAGGGAATTGTGGGGAATGTCGGGCCAGTACAATGTTCCCGAGGAATCCGGAGCGCGGTATTCATAAAGCTGTGTGTCTGCAGCCTCTGTGTTTTCATTCCCCTTATTGCCACACAACTTTCCCTGCTTCTGTGATCACCATGGCAACCGAGTTCCTGACTTTCGCTCACATTTCCTTATTTCCAATGTTTGTTTATTTATTTATTTTTTCCTCCGCAGCCGAGAAGAATAAATGAAAGAAATGTTTATCTCCGAGTTAACCGGAGACCAAGGGGGGTATGCGGAGCCTGTCTCTGGGTCCCTGTGCCCGGGCTGTTTACCTGCACCGCCCTTTGTCTTAACGGGATGGAGCGGTTGTTTGTTATTGATGCTCTTGCTGGGAGGGAAACCTCCTCCTGGAGGAATGCTGCCGCTTGACAGGGCTGTGGGATAGAGCCGTTTCTCCACATCATGTCATTACCCCTGGCATGCTTTGAATCCTCTCCCCCGACAATTGACTCTGTGAATATTTCATTAGGAGGTGTTAGATTGATCTCTAGGGTTACACAGTGGGTGAGAGAGAGAGAGTGAGAGAGAGAGACAGAGACAGAGAGAGAGAGAGAGACAGAGAGAGAGAGAGAGAGAGAGACTGATTTCCTTAGCACGCTTCAGCACCGTCTCATCACTGCATCCGCTGCTGGGCTCAGCTCAGCTTAGCTTGGGATGCCCATCTCCAGTCCCCTCATCACCACCTCTTCTCATCCCCTGTCTGGGACCTGCTCATCAGCTACTGACGGCCCACAGAGATCAGAGTCCAAAAGAGACCCTCACCGTACAACATGAACTATTTTATTTATATTTGAAGGTTAAGAGCTAGGTCCTATAATGGCAGACAAGGAAGTCAATCTGTTTCAATGATCTCCAATCGTTAGGTTTTGACATATGCACACACGCACGCACGCACGCACGCACACGCGCGCGCGCGCGCGCACACAAGAGAGGATCTCAGAGCTGATGAGATTACATTCCAGGAACAGAAACTTTGTAAACTATGTGTATGTAACCCCTACGTTTCCAGGAACCAACAAAAGCCTGCATTTAAACCTGTGTCGTTTTCCAGATTATACGAGGAGTTTGAGATCAATAGGAAAACTGGAGAGTCCAACCTCACTCAGGTCTACCTAGAGGTCTGTGACACACACACACACACACACACACACACACCTGCTGTCGTAATAACACGTCCTGTTAACTGACTTCTTGTATTTCTTCATGATCGTGTCCTTTTGGTGCTCTAGGCACTAAGAGCAGTTCAGCTCTGCTCTGCTTGGCTCGGCCCATAAAGGCAGTGCAGTAGGGAAACCCCATGAGGGAGGACCATGGCGGTTTGTTGTTGTTCTTTTAGTTGTTCTCTCGTGTTGGATGAAGTCGTGGCCGTCTCTTAGTCTTCTTCTTTGGTCCTCCTGTGTCTTCCACAGGAAGGCCTGGACTTCATCTTCCGCCAGGCCACGGCACGTCGGCCCTTCTTCCTGTACTGGGCACCGGACGCCACGCACGCCCCCGTCTACGCCTCCCATCGCTTCCTGGGGAGGAGCGAGAGAGGGCGGTACGCTGCTACACCGCATGCTCACTTTATACCCAGTCACCACTAGCCGTGGTGGGGGGGGGGGTTACTCTCTGTTTAGGTTTCTTTGGTGGGAGTTAGAATTGATTATATTTCAGCTCAGTTCATTGTGGATTGAGGTACACAGATATATGCTCAAAGTCTGCTGAGCAAACATATATGATTCCCATAGATTCTGAATTATTTAGTAGTAGTTTCTCTCTTCGCATGCTTTCTGTGTCTCTCTCTTTCTCTCAAATGTACACACACACATACACACACACACACACACACACACACACACACATGCGCACCTTTTTATTTTTGTGCAAGCTGGGAT
>JAVQIZ010040539.1:0-11140 GCA_036023535.2 Galaxias brevipinnis | reverse complement strand
ACGGTCGTAGGCCTTCTCCAAGTCCACAAAACACATGTAGACTGGATGGGCAAACTCCCATGCCCCCCCAAACAGCCCCGCAAGGGTAAAGAGTTGGTCCACTGTTCCACGACCAGGACAGAATTCGCATTGCTCCTCCTGGATCCGAGGTTCGACAATCGGTCGGAACCTTCTTTCCAGCACCCTGGCATAAGCTTCCCAGGTAGGCTGAGAAGTGTAATACACTGATAATTGGAGCACACCCTCCGGTGCACTTTTTTAAAAATAGGAAGCACCACCCCGGTCTGCCATTCCAATGGTACTGTCCCCGACCTGCACGCAACACCTAAGAGGCGTGTCAACCAAGACAGCCCAACAATGTCCAGAGCCTTCAGCATCTCAGGGCGAATCTCATCCGCACCCGGCGCCTTGTCGCTGAGGAGCTTCCTAACTACCTCAGTGACCTCTGCCAGGGATATGGCCGAGACTTCCCCCGAGTCTTCGAACTCTGCCTCCTCCACAGAGGACGTGTTGGCGGGGTTAAGGAGTTCCTCAAAGTGCTCCTTCCACCGCCCGACGATATCCCCAGTTCAGGTAAGCAGTTCTCCTCCCCTGCTCAACAGAGCCTGGGCCAATCCCTGCTTTCCCTTTTTGAGCCGTCTAACGGTTTGCCAGAACTTCCTTGAGGCCAACCGAAAGTCCTTCTCCATAGCCTCCCCGAACTCCTCCCACACCCGGGTTTTTGCTTCTTTGACTACCGAAGCTGCAGCCCTTTTGGCCACCCAGTAACCGTCTGCTGCTTCAGGAGACCCCTGGGCCAACCAAGCCCAAAATGGCTCCTGCTGACTGCTTCCTTCACTACTGGTGTCCACCAGCGGGTTCTTTGGTTGCCGCCACGACAGGCACCGACGACCTTCTGACCACAACTCCTAGCGGCCGCTTTCACAATGGAGGTTTTGGACATGGCCCACTCGGAATCAATGTTCCCAACACCCCCTGGGATACATGAGAAGTTCTTCCGGAGATGGGAGTTGAAGACCTCACGGACAGGGTCCTCAGCCAGACATTCCCAATTCACCCTCACTACACATTTTGGTTTACCGGGTCTGTCCGGCAGCCTCCCCTACCATCTGATCCAACTCACCACCAGGTGGTGATCAGATGACAGCTCAGCTCCTCTCTTTACCCGAGTGTCCAAGACATACGGCTGCAGGTCTGACGATACAACCACAAAGTTGATCATTGATCTGCGGCCTAGGGTGTTCTGGTACCAGGTACCCTTATGAATCTCCCTATGCTCGAACATGGTGTTCGCTAGCACAGAAGTCCAACAACAAAGCACCACTCTTGCTCAGATCGGGCAGGCAATTCCTCCCAATCACCTCTCTCCAGTTTTCTCCATTGTCACCCACGTTGGCGTTGAAGTCCCCCAGCAGAACTATAGAATCAATAGATGGTACCCTTTCCAGGACCCTACCGACTCCAAGAAGGCCGGATACTCCAAACTGCCATTTGGTGCATAAGCACACTATTTTATCTAGCATAATATTTTTCGATGGTAAGGAACACTAGCTGTTTAGACTAGACAACGCTGTTGACTAATGATCCATCCATTCATCCATTTTCCGCCGCTTACCTGGGGCCGGGTTGCGGTGGTAGCAGGCTAAGAAGGGTAGTCTAGACGTCCCTATCCCCAGCAACACTTTCCTTCTGGAGGATCCAGAGGTTTTGCCAGGCCAGATGAGATATATAATCTCTCCAGCGTGTTCTGGGTCTACCCCGGGGTCTCCTACCAGTAGGGCATGCCCGGAAAACCTCCAACTGGAGCCGCTCAGGAGGCATCCTAATCAGATGCCCGAACCACCTCATCTGGCTCCTTTCGCGTGAAGGAGCAGCGGCTCTACTCCTTGACTAATAATATACTTTTTTATCAGTGATATAAATGTGCATCTATAATTGTTTTCTTTATTCTACTGCATAGTTTGCTAATGTATTGTGTATTTTGCATGTTTGTTATTATAAAAAAATTATTATGTGTTTTATTGTTTTCAATTTTGCCTGGCTACATATAGTTTTTTTTTCAAATGGATGTTACGTGGAGATACTTAAATTGTATCCCCCTACCAGCATGTGTCGTCAGTAGAATACAGATGCTTACCCATCTTTTAACTTCACTGGCTTTCGCAAGGTGCAAGACCAAGACTCACAAGAGGACTTGTACATGTCTGTTACACAACGCTGTTAGAGTTAAGTTCGAAACTCAGGAGAGCAGATTTCAACAGTCATGAATAATTAATGTGCTACACAGCTGTGACACGCCCACGCCCTGGTGCTGGGGAGGTGATAAAGAAAGGGTCGCGCAGTGAGCTATGGGTATTGTGGTTTACAAGGAATTCATAGTTTCAATGCCTGTAGTTGGAAAAACACTTTAATTTCACTTACATTGATCCTAAGACCCAAACTTGTTCAATATACTTGGTTAATTTTGTCTAAAGAACCACATATATCGTTTTGAAAAATGGGTGTTTGTATGTAGCCTACTTTTGTAGGTACAATTTCTTTAGAGAATTATGTATGGAAGCCTTTGTTACGTTTGCATGGTGCCATTCTGTTGTGTTGTGATTGGTAGGTATATTTCTATTTTAAATTAAACTTTAAACACAGCAATGTAAGACACTCAAATTAGTAATTAAAGTAAATATTGGTAGTGGAGAGAAAAAAGGGGAATACTATTTTATTCCGATGTGTGTGGGTGTAAGCGCTTGCTTGTAGTTCATGCCACCCCTGTATAGCCTCATTTGGGGCACCCCAGTCAAAAAGGTCTGGACACACCACTGCTAAGTGCTTTGGAAGAAGCCTTGATAACCTTGACTAACCTTGACTGGGTATAGCCTACTAATAATTGTATGACACTGTTAATGGGCTCAGTTCATACCCTAATTTTTAATTCGTCTCTAACTCTTTGCAACTCATTGTCTGTGGCTTTTGTTTGCGTTTGTCTGACCAGTGGCCATTTGTGAACACTGAACAGCCTGTGCTAAACATCAGATAGAAAATGTCTTTTACGTCTTTGTATGCTTGAGCATCAAAGCAGTTTTTTATCACATTAATTCACTGCAACTTTTAAGTGATGAAAACAAGCAACTAATGATTTGGTTCTGGGTCAAGGCAGTTTTTTGGGGCCCCTTGCTGTGTCTGGTCCTCTTATCACGCGGCTCCGCCCCGCTGTGTGTAGCGGTAATGGAGACTGCTGCGCTTAGTCGAGACGGAGCCGGCCATGTGCTGAAATACGGAGTCCGTGCGCAAGAGAAAATCACCGTGAAGGAAATTTGAGAATTTGTGCCAGTAATACGCAACCTGGCTCTTCATCGCGCATGGAGAGTGGAAAAAAAAGCTTTGTGCAGCGAATTCAACCGAATAGCAGATCTTAAAACCTAACGCAGTTGTAGACTGGCAACAACTTTGCCAATATCGGCTCCTGGTCTTTATAACATGCAATGGAAGTGAAGATTCACCGGCTGTTTGTATCAAAAACCGCTTATTAGGGTAATTCGATGTGCCAGCCTAGATAAAAAACTTTTACTCGCAGACACCAGAACAGCACAATATGGGCCTACTCGCGAATAATATTCAAAGCTGAATTCAGAAGCTGAATTGGACGAAGAGACTACAAAACGGTTGAAGCTTTCACGGGTCTAAGAAGGCATTTTCATCCTGAGTTTATGAAGTAGCAGGATATGCAAAAATACAAAGAAAAGAAGCTATCAAAATTAAGGACAGAAATGCAGGACGATCCAGGTGATACGTGTCAAATTAAAATAGCTGTTTTAACAAATGTTTAAAACACTGCAGAGTTCTAAAAGTAGCATAGATACGTTTATCTATGGTATTTTAGTGCGGAGAGGGCCTCTGTAATGCTGAAAAACTATGGATTTAAGAAACAGCCGACTGTAGGTCTATGTGTCAATCAAATCGAAAGAAAATGGATTTAAATAATCACTCGAAAGGTTTAATTGAAAGGCGAGATGCGCATGCTGAGCCACAGCATGGGCAAACACATAATTAATTAAAACTTCCATGGATCTAAACTTGGACTTTTCTAACTTTATCGGCATAGCTACCCTCTGTTAGGACTTTTTCGTTCATGAACTCACGAAAGGGCATGTTAAACCTTAGGCTACATTAAATAGCCTTCTTGAGATGACAGATCCGCAGCTAACAGTAGGAATGTGCACTGTATGTATTGTAAACTAAGTGACTTTGCGAGCATTGTGTGTTTATTACACCAGTAATAACTGGCAGTTTCTGGCTTCAGTAAGCCTTAATCTGCAGGTGAAAACCTAGAACTATTGCCTATATGGACAAGAACTATTTTGGTTATCAAATGGAGATGACTTTTGTGGTCCTTGCCCTCTTATCCTGGGTAACGGTTTTCGCGGACGACAGCAAAGTGATCTCTGACAGATATGCAGTATACTGGAACAGCACTAATCCAAGGTAAGAAATTATTTAAATAGAATGCACACCCAGTGTTATACCAAGAATCAGACTTTTTCGAGGGTTCTGGGTTCTAGGCATGATGTGTCAACTTCCTTTCAGAGTCGATATATTGTTTAAAATTTCAAGTAATTGCTTTTACAACTGCCGTTTATTTAGCAAATATAAAGAAAGAGTGCATGCTAGGGCCGTAGAAAATTCTAATTTCCAGAAATGTTAAAGGCCCTAATTCAAGTGGAAAAGTAAAACTATTACATTCAGATAAAGGAAAACAGTTTCTTAACTCCATCTGGGAAACTCGTGTGAGCCTAATTTCTAGTTTTGGAATACAGTTAGCCCTGCATCTGCCTGATATTTACTATTTGTTTGAGGTTATTCCTACTAGAGCTGGAATAATAGTATGGTCCCTAACATGACGAGATAATTACAAAATGGTACAGGTGAAAAATTAAGTAATTAAGGGATAATGCATAGAGAGATTATAACATGGAAACAATATAGTTCTGTAATTTGACTTGTTAACTTATAATAGTTTGTTTTAGTACACCTATTATGGTTCAGGTCTCTGATAAAATGCTTATTGATCAGTGCTTTTCCAAATTTGCTTTGAATACTTTCTTTATATACTTGTTAGATTATTGTGGTAAGTCAGTAATTAAAGATTTCACTCATAGTTTTCTAAGAATAGAAACTTCACACCTAGTGTCCCTATGTATTAGAAAAGTTGAGGCCCAACCATGTTATTTTTTAATTGAATTATAATTTGCTACCGGCACAGAAGACAGAGAAAGCTCCAGTCAATTTCAGGAGTTTTATAAACTCAATGGAGTCACTTAGTTAGATGAGAATTACCACTACACTGAGGCCTTGAAGCTACTATACAGTACAGGAACATGGCTATAGCATGTTTTGGTGCTCAACTCCAGCCTCAAGTTTAAGTAACAATGGGGAAAACTAAACACTTATGCATTTCTTTTGTTTAGTAAAACACTTTCCAAATTATTATCGGCTGAAAAGGCTGAGACAGTGACTGGTAGTGTGACTCGTTCAAGGCAAACTATTATATTACAATAATATATAATATAATATAATAAATATAATATAATATAATGTAATATAATATAGTATAATATGCTAGATTGTTGAAACATTTTGTGTTGGCTGCAGGCATATCTAAAGCAGAGATTCCAGAACTTTTCACCTTTTTATTGTGTTTGTATGGCAAAGAAAGGTGACAATTTGAAATGTAGCCACTTGAATCATGTCTGATAATTATTGATAAATTAATTGCATTTATTTTGTATTCTTTGACGATGCATTGCCAAAGTAGAGTTTACTTTGACTCAGGTTATATGCAATGTATTATAGTGAGGGGCCTTTGAAAGAAGCATCTAGTCTTAAGCTTTCTCCACAACTCAGTCGACTAGATACTTCATAAAGTACTTGAATATGGTTGAATGTATGCATTGGAAAAACAAAATGGGAGAAAGAGGGAATGGTGGTTATAACATAACTTTACCCTCGACGTGGTTGAACACTTTTTTTGTGCGGAATCACATTCCTAGTGTCCATATCAATTTCATATTGCAATACCTAAACTAAAATCAAGCTTATGGTTTCTGTAAGTGCTTCTCTGGAGATGTTAATGGAACACCATTTATTATTTTTCACATCATAACTTTGCTAAACTTTCATCTGAAAGTACTTCTAACTGTGCTCCACTATAGATGTCGGATTGTATTGCACTTGTCTTTAGTTCAGTTTGGTTGTAAAATACAGTACCTTCCTGGCCTGTGTTAATACCAAATCCTGCATGAGTCAATGCTGGTTTTCATATTTAAATGTTATGATACATCTGATTACAATGACTCCACCCTACTGACCTTGCTTGCGAAGGTTATTGTAGAAATTTGGAGTAAAATGGAATAGCTAGCTGTTACGTATGACTATTCACACAAACTACATGCACCTGTGGTTCAGACGATAGGTATTTTAGTCAGTGACTAATTAACTTGATGAACTGAATTACAGAAATGTTTTAAAAATTACTTCGGAGTTTGTAGTACAAAATGGCAGTTTTCTTTAAGGGACGAATTCCTCTAGGTGGCGTTAATAACAGATATCAGTATGATTATGGTTAGCAGTATGCTCCACCATTTTCTCATTTGTGGGTTCTTGACCTTGATTTTCTGTACATGGAGAGGCATGACATAGACGATTGTTCAGTATTTCCACAATCGTTTTTGTAATTTTTGTACGTTTTAACCATGTGACAAGAATTTCGAGATGGTGTATTTTCCCAGAACATCAGGCCTGTAAACCAAACCTGAAGAAACTGACAAATATTCCTTAAAAATCTGTGGAGAATTCCGTCGTAAAATAATAATGTTTTTTATTTATTTTTTATTGTAGAAATAATGGTAAACAATAGCAAATGCTTACAGTATGACTTTTTGTTCCACAGAAGGTACGTTTTTTATATGAGGTTTGGCTGATTTGGTAAACTGCACATTGTTCATATTTTTTATATTAGATATTCAAGTCTATCTTACTTCAGACATTATGTAAGAATTATTGAGTTAACATTCATATTTTTCCCAAGGTGTCAAGTCCAGAATGATTGCATAAATTTAATCAATCATTCGATCAATCAGCTTACAGTTGATGGGTCATTCACTTTCTTAGTGTATCAGCGTATAATCCATATGTGGTCAGAAACGATTTAATCTATTCTGAGAGCTACTTATCTTTTTGAAATCTACCTTTCTATAGATGATCAGACTTGTACTTCCAGGTCTAGAAAGACGATTCTCTTTGTAGTCAGCTTTATTAAAATTGTGTAATTTATAGTATTATAAAAATAACGTTTCAAATAAGAAAGTAGTCTATTTCCTAGCAGTGGATTGTGAATGTGATTGTATTCCATTTTATGAACCCCATTATTAGCCTCTAATAATAAGAAACGACTTTTGCGGCTGCCTCATCTCTGTAGGGTAGGATCACTGTTCTCTACTGTACAGAATACTTTTGTTACACATTGGATCCTTCTAACTTTCTTTCATTCCTCAGTACTTATCTAACTATTGTCAATATAATTTGGTCATTGATAGTGGTTGCTGTTGCATTTGTTGTTTATACATATTAAGTAAAAACAAATCTATTGATTTTCGTCAAATTAATAGAATTTTTCCATTTCTATTTTATGTTGTGCGTTGGATCATTCTAGAATAAAACTTCATAGTCTTATGTAAAATTAAAGTTGGCGCACATTTCTAATACGAAAGCAGAATTTGCTACTAGCTAGGATAATGACAGTTTTTGCCTATATGTCATTACTCCCTTGTCAACGTACCCCAGAGACAGAAAGGTGTAGGCCTATTTAATATGCATTCCAATCTAACCTGGTTGTTGAGGAAATTAAGCTTGAGACAGCAAAGTAACTTTTTTTTTTTTAATAATGGTGCCATTTGGTATCATTGCTTAGACAGTTAATGATGAGCGACTGAATTGAGATTTGAGTGTGTTGCATTCTCGGTCACCAATGTATTGCAAACCTACTCGATTTAGATTCCCTGTTCTTGACAGTGTGACCTGTAAACTGGAGTGGGCCATCCATTGCTTCCTCATTCTGCCATGATTTTGATTATTGGAAAATACCATAGTAGAGAAAAAATTGACTCTCAAAACTCTTAATTTTTCTTTATAAATGTAAATGTGAACATATAGTACCTCTAATTCATTTTCTGTAGTACCCCCCCCCCCCCCCCCACACACACACACACACACAGCCCCCGTGTGTTGGTACGTCATTGGGATTCATGCACTGCTCATGCATTTTAATGTGTGACCCATATTCAGGCCTTGCATACTGACAGTAAAAGGAGTTTGGACTAATCCTGCAAGAAAAGTTGAATGCTATTTTTAATTCCAAACTAATGGTGTAAAGAGGTGGTCTTTGCACATAAACAATATTAAGGAGGCCCCTGGGGCCCTGTGTATGGGATACACAGGTGAGATACAACAACAACAGTGGCATTCTAGTCACACTGAAGCACAAGACACGGTGCCAGCAATTTGTTGGTAGAGGAAGTAATCAAATTTAATAACCTTATTAAGGAATGTAAAAATGTTATTGATGTAGAAACAACATACTCAACGGATCATAATGCTACATCTGCCTGCCGCATAATGAGGCTTCATATCAGCTACCTTTCTCTGAGCCTAGATGTGCAGGGGTGCAGAAAGTCCTTCTGGCTCAGCAAATAGACTGTAGGACTGTGATACACTCCTAATGTACACCAAGTGAATTGCATTAATGTTGTCTCAGCAGTACGCACAATTGCATAATATTTACATTTTCCCATAACATCATAAATTGGACAAGAGTAAAAAGCTGTCATATTATAATGACTTGCTGATTGTGTAAACATGGGTTTAATCATTGGGTTAGGGTTGGAATTGTATGCTAAAGAATCAAAAATAATTTGTGGTGAAAGTTACAAGTTTCCCTAATTCATCAGTGAAATTCATTCATGTTCACTCATATAAATATACATGCGCAACGCATATTAAAGATGTCTTTCTCTATATTACCCCATATCAAAGTATGGTTTAGCCTTTTTATAATCACCATTCATTTAATTTCTTGTGTAACGTAGAGTTACCCATCACGAGTTTTAAAGTCAATATCACCATTTTAAATAAACATTTGTATTCACAGCTGTAGTGTTAAGTGTGTGAGTACCTAAATGTATAATATGAGTTCACTTGTCTCCATGCTTGGCTGCTGTGTGAACGTCAATCTATCCAACTTCCACTTTGCAGTCTAAAGAATATAATGGCATAGGACTGGCATGCTTTTATGTGAATTAAAGGAGCAACAACTGCCTAATCATGGAGATAATTCATTCCCTTTTATATATTTTTTCACGTTCTAAAGAAAACAGGGAGGCTTTTGCCTTGCCGTCCAGGAGCTCTGATACTCTGCTACGGAGGAATTTACAATCTCTACATCCCCCTCTGCATTACATTTCATTCTGATAACTGTCATCCAGAGCTAGGAATTTAGTGAGGGCCTTTGCTTCTAAACGAGCCAGAAACAGACATCAGGAACTTAGTCACTTTCTGATTGGTAAGAATTTTCTACATTAATTTTTCTCATACAGTTTTTGGTAGGTAGGATTGTTAATGGTTCATTAATGATATATTCAAATTGAATTAAATTGACAGTTTCAAATTAAAGTATTGAACAATTTGTGAAGGGGAACCAAACACAAAAAAACACGTATCTGAAATGAAAACGGATATTGTGTAAGGGCCATAGATAGATTGCGGTCCCGTTTCAGCAAACATTTGTAGCCATTTAGGATTTTTTCGCCAAACAGGGCTTAGGTTTTACATGTTAAATTGATGCTACTGCACCTGCACCTTGCCATTTGTCAGAAAATAAGTCAACATAGTATAATGTCTGCTTTTGTCATAATCTAACACGAGGCAGGACCTAAAAATTAAACTTATGAGTTTGTAGAAACTTGTTTTATGACTTGTTATACCCAGTCTGCGATTGGGATACAATTCAGATGATGGCCAGCATTAAGATACAGCTGGACAGTGTAACACAATGTAAACAGTTGAGATAATTAAAGTAGGCCTAGGCCTACAAGAAAGTATGGCAATAAAGCAGTCAAAATAGTTCTTCCTTGCTTATTTATTTGATTTGTTATATATATCTTTACGGAAAAATAAAATAGTAACAATAGGCAGCTAAATTATTAAACTGTATTATTGTACGCATTATTGTATTATTACATCACTCCTTAGGCACAACTGCTATTTTAGCACAACACCTTAAATTAAATTATATTCAAATTAAAAATAAACAAAAACATGTTTTGTCTATAAAGACAACTAAATTGAACAACCAATAACTGGAAGTGTTATATGAAAGTGTGCAGTATTATTTGAAAGCTAATACCTTGTAATTTTTTAAGGTGTGCTAATCGCCTACATGCAAAGTTTTGTTCATATAACACTAAAGCTAAATCTGTGCACTTCTGGCTGTCTGTCTGTGCGTGGGACGGTAGGATTATGCACACAAATTTGACTAAACTAATCTAGAAATACATGTTTTAGGTTTAACCCAAGTTGAATACTCAAGTGGGTGGCTAGTTGTGTCTCACATGTAGAGCATGAATCGAACAAGATACTTGCTAGCTAGTAAAAAACAAATAAAGACAGCGCTAACTAGGCGGGCTGCTCAGCCAATATAAATCAGATTACTTCAAGATTCTTATTTCTACGAGCCTTGTTTTCCAGCAAATATTTGACTGATCATTTGACTTTGAGGGTATCAAACACTCCCGTGAAAGATTTTTCATATGTCCCTTTTGTTTAGCCTAAAAAGTTCTTATTGCAATTGCTAGCAAGACTCAATGTTCGTCAACGTCATTGTTCTCCAGTGGCAGGCCAGTGCACGCTAAGAAGTGGGAGAGACAGTTTATACTGTAAAACTTCATGATCCGCCTCCAGTAAAACTAAACTTCCATTCCATGTATTTGCTTTGTCACGTCAGCCTTACTGGTACAGTTTGGGTGAGAACTTATGTTGTTATTCGTAGAGCAACAATTTGACAAAATATCATACCTAAAAAAAAGGGGGGGGGGGG
>JAVQIZ010040515.1:17500-20582 GCA_036023535.2 Galaxias brevipinnis | reverse complement strand
TGTGTATGTGTGTGTGTGCCCAAATGGATGTGTATGTGGTGTGTGTGTGTGCCCAAATGGATGTGTATGTTGTGTGTGCGTGTATGTGTGTGTGTGTGTGTGTGTGTGTGTGAGTGTGTGTGTGTGTGTGTGTGTGTGTGTGTTGATGAGTTTAGACTATATGTTAGCTCATGTGTGTGTGTGTGTGTGTGCTTAGGCTGCTCCTAAAGACGGGCCGCACCAGTGAGCAGGGCTTCACAGAGTTAATTAGAACCCAGTCACTAATCACATTTCACACAGCCGCTGGCCACAACTGATTAGCCTACTTATTAAATACAGAGAAGATGATGAAAAAAAGGCCCGTTCCTCCCCTCTGTGCCATAGCACAGTGCTGGGTTTACAGTCCCAGTCACAGGGTAATTTACAAGCCAACGGCCTCCAAGGACAGAGTCCTATATAGGACACGCGGCACATGAAATATGAAAACGTCTAATCAAAATGTGTTATGATGAGACGCGTATGTAGTCAGGGATATGTTTAATGCAGCCAACGTGGATGCACAGGGCATTTATTATGAATATTGCGCTGGGTTTTGTTTCTTAATTCTACTATCAGGCCACGACTGCCAGCTCCGTCTGTTTGTCCCCGCCATGCAACATCTGTGTTATACCCAGACTGTAAACACTCATTAACCTACGCTCCGGTGAACCCGACAAATATGACAATGACACGTGTGTGTGTGTGTGTGTGTGTGTGTGTGTGTGTGTGTGTGAGAAGAGGGAAAGAGAGAGGGGCCGATCCTCCCAACGCCAGATGTGTAGGTGTTGCAAATCTCTGTGAGGACACTCTCTCCTCTCACCTCCCCTTCTTATCTCTCCTCTCTCCTCCTCTCCCCCATCCCTCTCCCCCTCTCTACCTTATCCTCTCTCCTCTCCCCCATCTCTCTCCTCCTCTGCCTTGCCTTTCCTTGTCCTTATCTCATCTCCTCCTCTCTCCTGCGTCCCGTGCCTGGGTCTCGTGGAGCAGGTCGGTCCAAAACGGGGCTCTAACTCTCCTATCTGGGTTGTCACGTTATGAGCCCAGCCCTGTCCCAGCTCAAGCCCCTCTCACAGTGTGTGTGCATGTGTGTGTGTGTGCATGTGTGTGTGTGTGTGAGAGAGAGTGCTTCAGTGTGTGTTTGTTTCTGCTTCTGTGTGCGCTTGTGTGTGTTAATATTTCATCTCAGCTCCACCTTTTGTGTGTGTTTGTGTGTCAGTGAGGGAGTGTATGTGTGTGTGTGTGTGTGTGTGTGTGTGTGTGTGTGTGTGTGTGTTAATATTTAATCTATGTTCCCCCTTCAATGGTGTGCTGTCTGAACACATCCATTATAGAGGCAGGCATGACCACGGAGCGGCGTTTTACACCGGCGCAATATCTCCGCATCAGGGTGCGCTAACGGATCATTAAACTGTGTGTGTGTGTGTGTGTGTGTGTGTGTGTGTGTGTGTGTGTGTGTCATGAGTTTAGTCTGGGGTGTGTGTGTCATGAGTTTGAGTTATGTCTGGGGTTCTTCCGCATTCCGTTGCCGGTGTAGATATGAGTGGTTGAAAGGGCGGATACAGTCAAGAGGAATGATGACCTCGGCTAGTAGTATGGGAGAGTATAGGGCATAGTAGCATCTGGGCCGTCCGCCAAGCCTATTCCATTTATCTTTTCCCCTTTTCATAAGAACTTAAAAAAGATATATATATATATTTTGCCGGCAGTCAATCTATATCCGCTGTGGAATGAAATAGCATTGAAGTTGCCCCCCGAGAAGGATGGAACAGCAAACAGCTCAGTTACCGACCGTCAAACATGATAGCCTCACGCATTCCAAATAAATACTGACACACGCGTTACGAGTGCTATCTGTAGATTTTATTCAAGAGCATTAAGATGTGCCGCTAAAATACATTTGTTTTATGAAAAGATAAAGAGAGGAAGGTTATCCTGAGATACCCTGCACCAGATTCCAGTGTGTATATGACTGACTACTTACTTTTCTTGTTCTCAAATAAACTGAAAATTAAAATCCAACTTCAATAGTCACATTACCTTTTTTTCTTTTTTCTTTGGGCACCTATTTGACTCCAATGTATTTCCCAATACCCCAAGTACGACAGATCGAGAATTTCTCTATGTTGCATATAAGTATGTCTCAGATTATGATAGTCTAACACAAAGTGAACTATCCCTATGAACAATCCCTTTGTCTGGTATGGTTGATACCCCCTGTATCTTAAGACATTTTAGTGTCAGTATAGGTAGCATTGTGCTGCAGCTTCCAACTGACCTCATGACATCCCTATAGAGATCGGGTCTCTGTCACTTTTATACGTTAATAAGTTAATATAACCAATACCAATCATATATATAGAGAGAGCAGTTTTGTAAATAATAAATAATCATAATTTCAAAATATGCAAAGATATGCAAAGAATAAATCTATCTTTTAAAATCATGGGCGCAAATAAAAATAGCTGTCCTTGTTGAAGGACAAGTTTTTTCTTCTGGCTGGTCCAACCTGGTGCTGCAAACTCCTCTATATGGTTAAACATAGCAAGATCTATAAAATACCGGTCTAACAAGATAGACAATAAAAAAATCATAGCGCTAATACATTCATATTTGATCAGGTGAGAATATATTTCTCAAAGGCAAAATGATGACTGTTAAGGAAAAATTGAAAGCGTAGGTAGAAATCAACCGTGGAAACTCTTGTTATTGCTACAGTATGTACCACTGTGTAAGCTTAGGCTCAATCTAAAAAATCTTTCTATAGACAGTAACCAGTCACTTCCTGGCTTCTAGATCCATTAATAAACAGATAAAAATAGACTTCACTATGATTCCTTGAAGAATGGACCTCACACAAGCCAATTCCTCCCTCTCAGATATGTATTCTTTTGTCACAGTGGTTACAAATCCCTTCCGGCCATCCAAGGGCACATTACAGAAATCCGCTGGCCAGACTGGGCGTCCATGCCCGGGTCTAGATCTTGGCTATGAGGTGGCTGACCAGCCTCTGGAGGTCCTGGGTGCGGGTCCTGGTAGTCTCCAGCACCTCCTCGTGGTTGGCCTT
>JAVQIZ010040515.1:0-15000 GCA_036023535.2 Galaxias brevipinnis | reverse complement strand
CAAACACACATGGATAGTAGTTGTGTTAAAAAATGAAGCAATAGGGCTTCACATCGGGTGAATGATTCCTGACACGTCGTCCTGACTACACAGTTGATAACTGAACTATGGTTATATAAGTGATTCATAAACCCATTCGCTAACTGATGTTTTAGGGCATTGGCCTCAGCCAAGTCACCGGGACACCTTGTAACCCAACAATGACAGAATCAGAGTTTAGGCAAATGAAAATTGCTGTTATTGTAGAATCTATAGTTTGAAAACATTATGATGCCTCCAGTAACTGTGAGATGTTATGGGGGATGCTAAACAACAAACAAGCCTATGGCCAATACCATTTGGAAGCAGAATAAGTAGGCCTATGGTAAGGTTAGTGATAGTCTTCGTTCCCACAATGCAGATTACGTTGCCTAGGCAAGTGAAATCCACACACAGGTACAGTCCAGTGAACTTTGCCCAAAAGGCCTGGCCCAATTTGCTATTATTGCATGTTTTTTTATTGGCAATAAACTGCTGTTTTTCATTTTCAATATCTTGTCATGATCATAAAATGACTTATGTCTGCAACTTGAATGGGCTGCACGAGTATAGTTTGTCCTACTGTGTCTAATAATGCTAGACGTTGGTGACAACAAAAATGCAAAAAGGGGGAAATCTTATCACTAGTCGCACATTTTTTGGGGGGTGTAGGCTAGATAAATCAGTCTATTGGTTACTGAACAGCAGGGACAGGCCGAGGAGCTGTCCGTGGTGCTACAGACGAGCCTCGAGCTGTCAGCACTTTCCATTCAGCACAAGGCGTTCAGCTTAGAGACATGCACCCAATTATTTTGAGGGGGCACAGTTTCACATTTCCATGCCCTATATGTCGCTTTTGTGAATGTCAGGGCTAGAAGTGTGGTATTTTCGTGCTACCAGGCTTCACCAAGGCCTTTTGACCCAGAAAATCTGAGATCCCCAAATACATTTTTCTTTAATGGAACAGTTTGTTTATTTAAATTTTTAATCCCGCCTTTAATCGATTTTGATTGGCCAGCTGACAAAAAGTGAAATTGACGAGCACCGCGCTTTGCCAAAGATAAACTACTTTCAAAAATACTCCGGGCGCTTGATTTTGAAAAAAGAGAACGCCAGTTGTGTCTTCACCGGTGAAGAGGCGCTGGAGGTTGAAAAAACGTGTTCAGTGGACACGGCTCCTAAACTGTAATCTGCAGTTAAAAAAGTGCTAGCAAGATTCTGTCACCGTTGACACCGATATGGGGTCATTATTGTAGCAAAACTATTTGCAAATGCGTGTGGAGACTTGCGAGTTGTGACGGATCTCTATCGCACAGACGATTCTCGACACAGACAAATCGCTACACACGCACAGATCTCGAGAATGCAGATCTCTGCAACTGCAGAAGTGTAGCAAAAGTCACATGTAAATACACATCCAATTGAGAGGCCCACGTGAGTTGTAATTTATGCTTGTCAGTATTTTAAGCTCTTGCAGAAAAATACTTAAGACTTTTAGCCATTAATATCCACGTATGTATTTACAGATTTGTCTACAAATTTACAGATCTATGCACGCATTCACAGATTTGCCTACACATACAACTCTCAATACACTTGCAAATCTGAATACAGACGGATATTTTTTATACAATTACAAATCTGATTACGCACGCACGGATTGAGATACAGATACACAATTCTCCACACGCATTTGCAAATAGTTTTGCTACAATAATGACCCCATTTAATTTCAAGTCCTGGCAATTATCCACTTGGTGACTCGTGACGAATCAACAACCTTCGATAACACTGTTTCCGGGTCCAAGCCCCCAAGTGCGAGTGTCTGGTACTGCGTTGGCTTATGCCACAGTGCTGTGTCCCTTGTGTAAATAGGTCTCAATTAAAAATTGTTAAATTGTCATTCTACCGCTTTCCTTGTGCCGAGAAAGATAGGAAGAAATTGCTGAAGTTGATGAAGTAAGTTATACTTTTCCGAATGAAGTCAAGAAAAACCGTTGGCACCAGTGGTGGTTCTAGCTAGCCGGCTGGTATGGTCATGACATCTGCTACCAGTGTTCTATATTTGTGTGCACAATTTGAAAGACTATTATTTTTACCTTCACTTGCGTGTTTCTCTTTTCTCTATATATTGTTTGAGCAGTGTTGAAGGGACTTGAGATTTAATGTATTGACTCACCTAGCTCGCACCAACCTGAGTTTTCATCAGCCTATTTACATATTTTCTAGTGTTTTAATAATTTGCGGTATTAGAGTTAAATTAGTAGGCCTATTTACATATAAGTCGACTGTTTAAAAAGGCTGAGCCTTAACTTTGTGGTTGTAAAGAAGTCAAATGTATGCATATCAAAGCTCACAAATATACAAGCTATAAGCTTTAAAATTATACTACATGTACAGTTTAAGATTATGATTGCCAATTATTTCCACACTGTCCATGTTGTGCATATGAATAATATATTATGAATAATAATATATTATATAATATAATATATTATATTATATTTTGATATATAGACCTATATATTTTTGTTTTACAGGTGTGAAAACTTCACCCCAAACTTCAACTGAGGGTGTGCAATTGGTATTTCCCCAATGGCAAAGCTGCTGGACCACTGCGATTTGCATGGAACGAGGGGAGGTCTTTCCAATTCCCGACCCCCTCAGCCATACCCCTAACCAGAACAAACAAGTGGCCCCTACCAGTGTGGAGGATGAAGGAACAAATAATAGGCCTGTTTCAACTGCACAGGCTCCTAGTTTTTCTAAAAGTCTTGTGGTGCTTGAGGTAGAGAATTACGAGAATGAGAAACTGAAAAAGAATGAGAGAAACAGAAGCAAACATTTTCCTTCTGTCAAATTTCCTTCAATCCTGTCAAAGTCCAATATTTCACTGGATTGCCTGATGCTGCCACCATCCTTGTTTTGGAAGTGCTCCTTTCTAAATTCGAGCTACAATATCATTCTGATTGGACTGTCCAAATTATAGCCTAAGCCTACCCCTATTTGACCAATTGCTCAGGACGTTAATGAGGCTTAAACTTGATTGTGGCCTCGTAGACCTTGCAACAAGGTTTAATTGTAGCACAGCCACAGTAACCAACATCTTTACCACCATCATTATTTTGCTGTATGACGTTTTGTATGTCTGTCTGCTTGAGAACAACATCCCTTCAACAGCCAAGAATCAAACCTCGCTGCCAGACTGCTTTCAGCCTACAAATGGATTTGATTTCGGTTGGAATGGGCAGAACGCCTGTGATTCAGCTCCATCCCACGTTCCTATTTAGGATACAGAGAGGCAATAAGCACAATGGCTGTCTCTGACTGTTTGTATTGGCAGACTCCTTTACAAACGAGCCGGTGCTTGTCAAATACAACTGCAGTCTAAGCTTCACTGCGTTCTTGAAAACTGCATATGCGCGAAAAAAAATGCTGTGACTGTCACTTTAAGTGCTACAAGTCTACGGCCTTGCGTGCTCAGATTGCTCATAGTATTCACTGTCCTATTATTGTCGGAAAAAACAACTAAATTATCCAGTAGTAGGCTTATTCAGTTGTACCATTAAATGCACGTTTGTTATCGTAATTGCGAAATGCAAATAGACTATGACTCGATGATATTGATAAACAACAACTCTTTATATAGCCTATAATTCCCAGACTGACCACCGCACTAAGAGGATGTCAGGATGAGCGCTGCCCTTATATCTGACTTCAAATGTGGAAAAGGCTGTTCAAAACATTAAACAACTAAAATATTGGCCGATGGGACTACCACCAGGCGTCAATAAATATTTGTTGGGAGTGTTATTTGACCTAAAAATGTTCAACATCGAGACGTGGCTACAATGTAACCTTGACAACCGCGTACCGAGCGCACTGCTCCCACTAATATAACCGATCATAACAGACTGTTTTCTTACCTGCATGCCGTATCCATGTTTTCTGTTTTTGATTCGGCGATGTAATGCTATATTTGACTTAGTTGCAGTCAGAAGAGTGGTTTAAGTAGTGGTTTATCGATGATGGATCATGGATAGGGCTCCAACGAAAACTGGGTGACGAGTAGACGCGGTCACTCTGCGGGCAGACGTGACGCGAGGGTGCGTGACGGGCGGAGTTGTTTGACGTGCCGGTTCTTGTGAAAGAGCTCGCGCTGTCCTAATCCAATTTTCTAACAGACTGGGTTGCTCACTGACCCGTTTACCGAGTGCCGGGGAGCTATGGCGGACTAGAGGGAGGAAGGGAAAATTTGCAGAATAGAAGAATCTCTATTAAAAAGAGAACAAACGCGTCTCTCGAAAGAAAACTCCAACAGTGTTTCACAGGCTTACAGCCTATGAGTCAGTGAAAATTAACTATATTGGTATTAGGTATTTCCACATTGCATATAGGCCAATGATACCTTCATCTCTGAAACCACATAACCTAACTGGAAATCCCCCTTTTAGCTAAGTTAAGTGACAGACAGAGACTTGTGACTCAAATTTGACTCAAAACATCCTTTCAGGAAAATGATGTGGACTAAGATAAAGTCTATTAGACTAGGGTCATACAAGGCAAACAGCTAGTGCATATCAGTTTGCTAGGGACTTGTTCAGGCGTGATGATGACACAGGCACACACTCCCAAAATGAACAAACTGATTTGTGGGGTTTGCATGTGTGGCAAGTGTGTGTGGGTAGGTCAAGTTATACAGTGGCCAGACCAAATGCAATTCGTAAAAAGAAAAGAAAAGTAAACGAAAAATAAGTAGGCTACACAGGCCTAGTTATGTAGGCTAGGTAATATAGTTTACAAAAAATGCATCAAGGGTTAATCCACTAGGCCAGTGGGCTCTTCAGGGGCTATAGGCCTTTAACCTATTGCGTTTCATATATAAATTGCATTTCATCCAATAAGAGCTTTTAACACGTGATTGCTCTCATTTTGTAACATAATAAGTCAATTGGAAATAGGAAAAACAACGGAGGCTGTGCCTCCGGCCATGTGAAATGTGTTAGAACAGGTTGTGTGTGTGTATCTATAACTGTATAACTTAGCATATTTATTCCATAAAACACACAAGTGACATAATTGATTGCATTCATAATTTATTTTTACACTTTTTTAGATTATATTATAATTATTATTATTAGCCTATGTATAGTTTCTATGAAACAGTTGAGGAGGTACTGCCTTCCTTGCCTCCCCTGAGAAGCCCCCACTGCTAGGGTTATGCGTACCCTCATTTGAGAACCACTGCACCAGGCCAATGCATTTAAACATATTAAACAATTCTATATTAATTATAGGCTATAATTCATTGTTACATAATTCACACGTTATATACTATTGTTGGGCCTTTTTACAAACGTCAAGGCGAGTATTTACTTAGACAAAGACTTACCATGTGTGGATGTAATATTTTACCTTAACTGAACTAGGCCTACTTCATAAAGAAATCCTCCATAAAAATCATTCATAGAAAAGCACAAACAAATTGGTTCAACCATAGATATGTCTATGGGTTCAACCCTCAAAACCACTGACGAATCAGAAAACGTTTTATTTGGACCCGGTAGACACCTTGTCACGTTGTCATGGTGACGGCTAAACTATAAACAACTTGTGTGAAACGTGCACAGAAATTACCAGCATACAGCAAATCGTTATTAAACAACATTAACTTAGTAGGTAAAGTTTCTTTAAACCAAACACTTTACACTTTACCGTTTACGTTGAATATAGTGTTACAATTATAACAGTAATGAAAATATACATGATAACAATGCAACGACTGTTATTTAACGTTGTAGATGTGTCATTTGTTATGATCTGGCTAACCTTAGATAATTATCAAAACTAAAGATATAAAAACGAAATGATTGTAAGTAGATAATTGTGTTCAACAATTAGACAATCTGATGCTAAATATTTCTGTGTAGATGGTAAAGTTATTTAGCTTGCTGTAATCTCCAGACCGTTGGTAGCTAGCTATCTGTGATGCTGTATGACATTTTCACTAATTTAAATATTCAGGCCTATAAATCCTAGGCCCGGTTTCCCGTACAGGGATTAAACCAAGTCCTACACTAAAACACATTTTCAATGGAGAATCTCCATTGACAGTGAGATTTAGTCTAGAACTAGGCTCCCTGTACGGGAACCCGGGACCTAGAATATCAGTAAAGCTGATTAAGTTGAATTTTGAATTTTTATCTTTTTTTTGTACTCCAAATATATTCTAGATGAGGTAGACAGGTGCCACCTTTACAATGCCAACCTCCAAGGTTCAGGCCCCCTCAGCCTCTTTGCCAAACCTCTCTCTGAAGATGCCTGAGGGGTTTAAAAACAAAGTGACAGCCCCACGGATTCCCAGACTGGTCCAGAGAGACGAGCGACCCAGAAAGGTGACCACACAAGTGACATGCCATCCAAAAAGGCAGTAGAAGCTAGTAATTGCTTTGGCATCTGTGACTGATCAATAATCAGTATTTGCTGCTCAGCGTCTGTTAGGTCTTTTCATCTCACCTCAGTTCTTCTCTCTACCTTTCCGTTGTCAAAATAGACAAACGATTACTGTAAGTACACGTAGCAAGGAGAAAATGGCTGCAGTTTTTTTTTTTTTTTACCAGATTTAGGGATTCTTCTGAGTTTTGGGGAGACATGTGTAACCTCAATCCAAAAGCTTTCTATAGAAAGCAACTTTTCTTTGTCATTCTGTTCTGAAAAAACTGTGCAAAGGTTAGCATTTTTACTTGGAGAGTGTACACACCTACGCTGGCAGCTATAAAATATTGAACATACAGTAAGACCTGGTGTTACATTATTCATGTTGAATTCAGGTTAAAATCCATTCTGCCTCTGACCCTGAAATGAGGGCAGTTTCCTGTTTCTGTTCTGGTGGACTGATCCAGGGAGGCTTCAGGGGGATTAAGGGAGGAAAGCGCCCCAAAGTGGTTCGGTTGGTACGCCTGAGGCGAGGGCAGAATATCGACAGTCTTGATATCTAGGAAACCATGGAAAGGTCCCTTACTTACTATCTGTGTCTCTGAGTGTCCATGTACATTTATGAGCATGTAAGTAAGGATCCCATGTGGTCAAAGTCTCCACCTGTGCTGCTATTGAATAGAGGTAAGACAAAAGTAACGGCTGATGACCGACCGCCATGTGTGTTTGCAGCTGGCCCCTTCTACTTATGCCCTGGAGATGTCTCGGACGACAGAGGAGAGGCTGGCCAACACTCACCTGATGCACCCGCCACGCATCCTGGAACTCTTAGACATGAGCAAGACCACGCATCAGAAGGTACTGGTTACTGCTGGAGGCTACTGAGTCAATTAGGGAGACCTCATCGGGTGTGACTGGTCGTTCCTTTTTAGGAGGTGGCATATGGACCAGCTGAAATTCAGAAACGATGTGTTTTGAATTTACCATCACGTCACATTACAGTCAGCGGTGATGTTTTTTTTAGCTTTAGCTTTGCATTTTAGCTAAAGCCTTCAACACAGTACATATTTCAGACATATTCTTTTCCAAAGTGCCATAATGACCGGACTGTTGGCTACTTTTTCAAGTCAGTGGTTTCTATGGTGCCAACTCCACCCATAATAGGCCACATGTTACCCCAGCTCCCATTGCCAAATCACATGTTGGGAAATTCCATTATTCTTTGGTCACAGGTCCTCCCTAGCGTCCTAGTTATTTAGTTTAATTTGGATAAATAAATAAAGCCAGCTAACAACTCAGTTTGCCGTCATATCCTGGAGAGACCGGAGCATCTGCTGCCTACCGAGGTCGTTTGGAGGCCTATTAACATCCTTCACAGCTTCTGCTGGTCAGCAGTCCTCATGGACAGACAGAGGACACGCAAAACTGTGGACATATATTCATATGCAACTTCAGCTATTTTATCTCAGACTTCTGAGAAACATTTAGGTACTGTATGTGAAACTGACATTCCTTTACAATATAGACTTAGGTACCTTTCACAGTGTTCGACCCACTGGCTGTGGTGAAAGTATTTTGTACTAGCAGTTTAAGATAGAGGGTGTGAAGGGAGGTGTGTTAGGGTCAGAAATCCCCCAATTGGCCATCTCACCATTGACAAAGAACATGCATAGATGTTACCCTGGCCCTACACTGGTCTCTTTTGCACAGTTTGCTTTATATAGTGTGCCCATGGCGTTAAATACGGCTTCCTCTATCTGATCAAGGAGTTTCATGACTCTCACAATAAAATAAAAAAACAGCCAAAGCTCAAGTTGCAGCCACACCTCTAGTCCCCGATACACCATGCTGTTCTCAGTTCCTCAAACAAATAACTTGATCCCACACCTGCAAGTGGGTTTCAATTCCTGTGGGCTGATTCCATGTCTAGACACGCTCTTTAGAGATGAAAGTGAAAATGGTAAACTCACATTTATTCACACGTTTAGTTACAATTTGACGAAGCTTACAGAACCCTACATTTTAAATATGCTTGCAAATTATAATTCCCTTATTCCAAAGTGTATGCAAATTATAATACCATGAATCCAAAAATGTATACATTTATGATATTTGACGCTCATGAATTCGTTCATCTTGATTTATTTGCAAACCTGGCATACACCCTCGTGTGGGGAGGGAGGGAGGGAGGGAGGTTGGGAGGTACGGTGGGACTGACAGTTGGGATTTGGAGCATTTGAGGGTTGGCATTCATCAGAAAAAGAGCGACGCCCTAGTTTTCCCTTTCATCGTAATTAATGGGTGTGTGTGTCCATGTTTACCTCGACGGCACTCCAAGAGTCTGCGCGACGTAACGGAGTCAGGCACGTGACCACGGCTCCTTACCAACCCCTGGTCGAATGGCCGAGCTCACGGTGCAAACCGCGTAGGAGGCTTTGTCAAGAGTTAACGGCAGGTGACACAACACGTGACGCCCAACACGCAACCACTGGGAAGAGTCCCTCCGAGCTTTTGATGAGTAGATGGCTGACGTCTGCGCCAGATGGCCTCCACCCTGATTTCACAGCGGATTTGCATCTTAATGCAACAACGGGAGGGTTCCAGGAACGGTAGCATAGCTCGACCGTTTCTTCACGGAGAGGCCGTTTATACGCGGAGCTATGCTGGGGGCCCCAAATGGGTACCCAGCTATTGTAAGCGAAGGCACGGGTCCAGTATCCTATCGAATGATGACGTTAGACGGTCGAGTTCATCGACGACATGTGGCTCAGCCACGCGGGGAAGGGGGAGGGGCGCTGGGTTTGTGGACCCAGTGGAACCCCGGGAAAATCTTCGGATTCCAGAGACCGCTGCCCCCCCCCCGATCCCCTTACCACGACCAGTTCTCCACTAGCAACCGTGACTGTCCGCCCTAACGCTCTCGTGCCTCCAGTGCCTCTTCAGGCCGCCGATGACCTCTCAACCAAAGAAGACGTCCCCCCGCGTCACTTCCCCGACATCTGTCACTCCATTGAGTCGGTCAGCGAGGGGGCGGCGTCCTCCCTACGCTATAGGGATTTTGTGTGACTTGGGGGAAAGGCGTGTTTCCAAGACGTGCCCCCCCACCCCCAGCAGCTAGCGGGAGAGTCACACTGGGGGGTGGATAGAGGGTGATTGTTTTTAACCCTGCGATGTCACTAAAGCACCTTGACCCCATACTCATACGTCTCCGACTGCTATTCACAAACACTGACACAACGTTGAGTTAAGGCCTTAATAGTGTATGTGTGTGTGTGTGTGTGTGTGTGTGTGTGTGTGTGTGTATGTGTGTGTGTGTGTGCGTGCGTGCACGTGTGTGTGTGTGCGTGTGTGTGTGTGTGGGGTTCAGTTCTCCACTATAGACATCGACCAGGCCCTCTTCCAGCCCTACCCGTCTGAGATAGTATTCCAGAACTTCAAACCAATGGAGACCTACCAGATACCGCTGGTCCTACGCAACAGTGACAAGGTGTGAGGAAGGAGCCGTGTGTCCAGACATCAGAGCAGTCCTGCGTGCATCTCAAACATATATCAGAATATGCTTTATTATGAAATGTATGTATATGTTTGTGTGTGACCGCACTGTAGGAATGGGGAAGTTGTGGGCAGTTTACATGGCGATGCACTGCAGATTTGAGGCTAAAGTGACATTATAGTGATCACCAATGAGTCTGTGTGAGCCGGCCTTTTGCAGCGGCTCCTTAATCCGTCTGTGTGTGTCCTGGTCCGGTGGCCTCCGCATCGTAGGTCCCCAGGATGGTGAAGGTGGTGGATGAACAGTCCCTCTACTTCAAGGTCCTCAGTCCGGTGGACATCGGCACCAAGGTGGCTCCGGGGATGGCCTGCACCTTCACCGTCCTCTTCACGCCGCAGGAGAACAAGGTAGGCCCTAGGGGTGGGGGTGGGGGGTCAGGGGTCAGGGGGGAGGGGTGAAGGGTCATGCCTTAGATACACTGACCCATTTTGAGTCCACCTGTCATTTCACTGTGGCACGGCAAACGCAGTGTGTGTGTGTACAGGGGAGTTTTCTTCTCTTTTTTTTTTTCATGTCTTTCTCTTTTTGGCATACAATGGAGTGAGTGAGCGTCATCGTGTTTTTGGACACACCACACACACACGCGCAACCATAAACACACCATTACACACACTTAAACACACAAACAAACACGGGGCTCTCTTAACAGCCATCCAGTGATACCTGAGTGTGTGTGTGTGTGTGTGTGTGTGTGTGTGTGTGTGTGTTTATGTGTGCCTGTGTGTGTGTGTGTCCAGGACCATGTCCACAGGCTTCTGTGTGCCACGGAGCGGGAGGTGTTTGAGATTCCGGTCCGTGCCATCGGGGCGCGGGCCATTCTGGACCTCCCGGACCAGGTCCACTTCCCCCTGTGTCCGGTCAAAGGCTCCTCCCAGCGGACCCTGCTGGTCCGCAACATAGGGAACGCAATGGGCCGCTTCCAGCTGACCACGCGGAGGTTAGACACACGCACGCGTGCACGCATGCATTCCCACACGCAGAAACACACTCTTATTTCTTTCCATTGGTCAGTAACTATAATGAGGCCATTAGGTAAGATCGTATTAAGTTTAGTGAGATCTTTTTGACCCTTTTCTTTCCCTTGTGTGTGTGTGTGTGTGTGTGTTTGTGTCCAGCCCTTTCTCAGTGTCCCCCTCCACTGGGTCAGTCGGGGTGGGGGAGATCATGCAGCTGACTGTGGACTTCCTCCCCAAGACCGTGGGAGACCACAGCCAGGATCTAGTGCTCCAATACGACACAGGTAACTAACACACTCTCACCACACACACACACACACCTGGGTCCAACACACACACACACCCCCACACCCTGTTACCTTCCCACGCCTGCCTACGTGTATGTTCTTGTTCTGTCTCGTGTTCGTTTCTGTTTGTCCTCTCTCCCTTTCGTTCGGCGTTCCTGTGTCCGTCTGCCATCGGCCATTTAACCCCCGTCACCAATCATCTGTTCTCGCACAATCACGGTGGTTTTGCCTTTCATCGGACCGTTGTAAAAGCCTCATTGTGAAAACAACAACTCAGCGAGTCGACAACCAACCAAACAAGTACAAGGGAAAACAAGCCGGCTCCAATGGGAAGACAGATGGGTCTTTTAAATGAACGGACATCACCGATTGGACGGGGACAGATGATTGGTGACGGGGTTGAATGGCCAATCGCGGAGAGACACCTGAATGCAGAACGAGGGGGAGAGGATAGAAAACAGAAGGGAACGCCAAAACACTACAAGGACACACGCAATGCAGGAGTGGGAACGTCTCACACACACACACACACACACACACACACACACACACACACACACACCTTTTTCCGCACGGAAACGAAAGCGAGTAGTTTAGCATAAAGCTAATCAGCGGCATTAAACAGGGCGTAACTAAGAGGATGAATGTGTTTACCATAAGGGGTGTAACGCGATTCTTCTCCCTGTGCATCCTGACACCGCGGCCCCCGCAGCGCCACGCCTCCGCACCGCTCCTCATCCCGGCCCGCGCGCTGCCGTCGAGGCTTAGAGGCACCGGGTGCGGGGATTTAGCCTCCTGCGGCTCGGGGGGGGGGAATCAGAAAAAAAAAAGAAGGGGGAATTAAGAGAGCACAGCAGAATTAGCTGTAAGGCCCCAGTGTCTTAGCACATGGCGGCGTACGCTGTAGGCCCCTGTGTGTGTGTGGGGGGGTGTAGCCTCGTTCTATACCTCCCTCTATAGGGGACGGATCGCTGACTGGCCTCCCAGCTAACGGGGGCCGTGGCCTTTTCGATAGCGAGCGGGCTGCCGCCAGTGCCCGCTCAGCAGTCGGTAGGAAAGCCCTATTGTAGCTGGCGTGGCTTATCCGTCCCCTGTGTGACCCCGATGCGAGAGCTCTCGGTGGGGCAAAGTCACCTTGGGAATAGGGATGGAGGGCCCATCTGATGGGTGGAGGTGGATAAGAGAGGAATGGGACTGGCTCTCCGTCTATCTCCACATTACCCAGAGCCCGCTCCTCCCTCCACACAGCTGATAAAAGGGGGGGGGGGGTCCCCGTCACCCCACTAATGGTTGTTTGGACTCGCACGCCTTTATCTGTGGAGATACCATAAGCCAATTACAGTTTGGGCCTGTGTGTGTGTGTGTGTGTGTGTGTGTGTGTGTGAGTGTGTATGTGTGTGTGTGTGTGTGTGTGCGTGTGTGTGTGTGGTATTTTCTTATAATGCCTTCATGTGTTTTTCGTTTTATAAGTGGTGATCAGCATCAGTGGTGTGCCAGTGCCTGTGTGCGGCCGTATTTTCTGAATCCTACCTTTGAAGCTTCAGCAGCGCACCAGTGTGTACCTGGGAGGGAGCTACGTCAGCAACGTGCTTCTTAAAATAGACTTATTGAGTATGAGAGAACACTATTCCCAGATTGACGAAAACCAAAAATATAGATGACAGGTGGGCTAGCCAGCCAAAGAACAAAATGATCTCAAAGCACCACAGCCCCGGTGATTAAATATGAAGACGAGGAGGAGGAGGAGGTAGGTCCGGGTGAGAAAGAGCTGCTTTGCAAGTTAGATGACCGCCTATTTGCGCGGCCTCAAAAAAAAAAGAACTTTTGCCCCGGCGCTCGTTTTTCGGGGGCAAACAAGTGACGCTCACATCCTCAGCCGGTACAGGGGCCGGGCTGAAGGCTGAAGGCTGAAGGGTGGCAGCAGCAGCAGAGTCATGCAGCTTTCATGAGGGGGTTTACCCTGTCCCAGCCCTGGTAGCTCTGGCTCCACACACCACTTATAGCCCCATCAGAGGAGACATCATCTTTAATTCAGCGCCTCTGCCTGTCTCCCTGCTGACCCGTCTCCCTGACTGCCTGTCTCCCTGACTGCCTACCTGTCTCCCTGGCTGCCTGACTGTGTCCCTGCCTGTCTCCCTGCCTGCCTGTCTCCCTAACGGCCTGTCGCACTGCCTGTCTCACTGCCTGCCTGTGTCCCTGATGATCTGTCTCACTGCCAGTCTCCCTGCCTCCCTGACTGCCTACCTGTCTCCCTGCCTGCTTGTCTCCCTCCCTGCCTGACTCCCTGCCTGTCTCCCTGCCTTCCTGACTGCCTGCTTGTCTCCCTGCCTGCTTGTCTCCCTGCCTGCTTGTCTGCCTGCCTGCCTGTCTGACTGTCTCCCTCCCTGCCTGCCTGCTTGGATGGCTCTCATGTATGTTTCATCGTGGACTGCTGCTGTGGACTGGGCTGGCCAGCTGTAGAGGGTTGACACCTGTAGTAAGAGACCGGCCTCTGGGCGGTGGCTCTCTCTCTCTCCTGTCCGTTGTCCCCTCCCTTACCTCCCGTCCTATCTCACCACCTATGTCTTCACCTCCTCCTGCCCCACTTTATGTTGTTTGGAGTAAAAGCTTCCATCCCGGGATAGCCCTGTGTGGCGGTGAAATATTTATACTTTATTTAAAGATGGAGCAATGAATAACCATAGCCGATGGCGCGGTAGTATTAACTCTGGGAGGAGGTTTTCTATTGGCTGTGGGGAGTGTGTGATATGGCTGTCTGTCTGTCTGTCCGTGTCTGTCTGTCGATAATATAATGTATGAAATGTATGAACCACATTTCAAGTAATTGAATCACATTTCAAGGCCGCTGTACATGGGGACCTTAATCAGGATATACTAAGGTAAATCCATCAGTTTTCAGTTTTAAAGATTTGGATGAAGTCTTGAGTTGCTTGCAGGAAAGATTTCCAGAGAATCGGGATAGCAGCGATGTCTGTCTGCCTGCCTGCCTGCCTGCCTGCCTGCCTGTCTGCCTGCCTGCCTGCCTGCCTGCCTGCCTGCCTGCCTGCCTGTCTGCCCGTCTGCCCGCCCGCCCGCCCGTCTGTCTGTCTGTGTGTCTGTCTATCTGTCTGTCTGTCTGTCTGTGTGTCTGCCTGTCTGTCTGTCTGTCTGACCGGCTGTTTGTCTGTCTGTCTGTCTGTCTGTCTGTCTGTCTGTCTGTCTGTCTTTCTATCCATCTGTCCATCTGTGGGTCTACTCTGTGCGTCGGTGTGCTTAATGGGAGGTCTGCTGCGCTTTGGGGACCCATTGCAGCCTTTTTGGAAAGCACAGGGTCACACTTATGCACACACACACACACACACACACACACACACACACACACACACATACACACACACACAGACACACACACACACACACACTCATAGACACAAACACAGACACACACAACCACTCAAGCACACATCCACTCCTGAAAGCACACATACTTGTTGTATTCAGTTATATGTGCTTAAACACAAACACACACACACACACACACACACACACACACACACACACACACACACTCTCACACTTTGCAGAGCTGCTGCATAATCCAAGGCAGTGAGTGGGCTGGGGGGTTGGTGAGTCCTCTGGTGTTCCTGGGGAGCTAATAGAGAGAGAGAGGAGGCGATGATGAAAGCCGAGGTCTAACCTGTGGGCCCGCCCGCCTGCCTGCCCGCCTCCCTGCCTGACCGCGTGTCTGCCTGCCTGCCCGTCAGCCGTCGTC